>MQTX01000360.1:76650-148483 GCA_009735665.1 Angiostrongylus cantonensis
GGAGGCTACCGTAATATACATGAGACTGATCCCTGCACACAAGGCTCACCAAGTCTTGCATTCTCTTGTGGTCTGTAGAATGGTGGCAGACGTGTCTCGGACGATAGCAGCACTGACTGGATACATTGGTAGTCACCGTGAGCCATTGTGTAGGCCAGATATGCATTCACTCACGTTTAACGGTGTTTAATGAAGCCAAGGGGGGATGCGCCATGAATTCGACTTTATTAAGCTTCGCTTGGAGGTGATTGAATGCATGTCTGGTCTTCACAGTGAACCGCGCTGGTCTACCGATGCATCGAGCCAGTACTACTAGCCTCTGAAACAAGTCTGGTACTAATTTACCGACCCGGGGATGGAAGGCCAGGTGGGCCATAGGAGCGTGGATCGATTCCGCGTGTCGGTTGCAGGGCGTCTCCGACCATTGCGCCACAAGCGCCCTTTGGTTGGACGGTGTAAAACAGAAATAATACAAACCTAAGGATGAAGTAGGCAGGAATTATGGGTGACTATCCATCGAAAACAATCGAAGATCAAAGAAGAACTAACCTTATAAGAATCGAATCCTTTCAGCTGTGCATCCGACAAGTATTTGACATCAAATAATCCCATAACCGTTCAAATTTAGCTTCGGCCGTAAGAGCTCTAATTTAGGAACCATTCTGGAGGTCCTGTTTTTAGATCAGTGCGCAGTGTGGGAAATGTAAGTGGATCCATTCATGAGATGGTATGTAGTTTGAATTAGTTGAGTCGAACAAATTATTTTGTTTCGCATATTTTTGGTATTTAGAGGCCGGGAGGAACTGCTCCAACTACGATTACACCTGCTTCTCCACGGAACGATTTACAACAAACTAAAGTTTTCAGGGATCAGACTGCTGCCAGTTCTGATCCTGGATCTCGTCTCCTTCCTCTACCACCTCCACCATTAACACTTCGACAACGATTTCCTTCAATTCTCCGGAAAACAGACTCGCTTTCTTCCCCTACTCATGCAACCTCATCAGCACCACTACCGCCTACTCTCAGTCAGCGATCAGCTCAGTCAACTGTAGGTCCGCGTCCGCCACCACCATCGAGACCGTTGCCACCACATCGTTTGATCCACTCATCTGTTCGTGCGGTGCCACCACATCGTCTCATAAAATCCCTTCCACTTCCTGCCGTTCCACCCCCAAAGCCGCCTAAACCATTTGCGAACACAGACAGCTCTAATACTGACGTTTCCCAAGATGTTACTAGTTTTGAACAACAACTCAACCCATCATCTGAACGACAACGTAATGAGGAAGATTCAGTGGTAGAGAACTCTGATACGCTGATGTCCGAAGATACGGAAGCCCTGCGTATTTTAGCCGCAGTTTCGGAGGCAGCTGCAGCGGCAGTACCTAATTCGTTAGGTCAATCCCAGTCGAAAAGAAACTTGATGAACAATGGGGATGATGACGAGGAGTTCGAGGAGGAATTGTAGTGATCATTTGATTGCACCGTGCTTTTCTATAAAAATGTAGTTGCAGCGTGTTAGCTTGTATTTTATCTGTTTAATATCTGTTATTTGGGTATACGAATTTCAAACGAATATTTAAATATCGAAATCAGTTTTGCAATGTACTGACAAGTGGTACACATATTGAAATGCTGCAACTCGTTGACACTCTTACCCATGATAGTTATGTCAACCGATATTAAAAATGTAGTATATGTGGTCGTACAAAATGAATTGAATGGCTGCAAGTTGAGTCTGTTATGCACCCACATCGCGAGCCATACTTACCCAAAGAGATTCGCTAATGAATCGATCAAAAGAAACTTCCAATAGTTCTCATGAAGTTCACTGACCCGTTTTCTCATCCTGTGAATTTACCTACTTGCTTTTCCATAGGTGTAGATGTTATGCTTTTCATAGGAAGCTGTATGGCACCTTTTACCTAATGTTTCAAGGTTTGAGCAAATTTATGTTCGGAGTAAAATTGGAACCCAAAATTTTTTTCTTGTACCACTGGATGCGATCAGAAACTAATATTACTACTCGTGGTTAAAATCGTTGCAATTTTGAAAGCTTTACCCAACGCCTGCAGTCTACACAATGTTTTGCAATTCCTATTGACAAGGTCAGTTAGTGGTTGACTTGGAAGGAATAACAATGTTTAACTTCAAGTTGCGATTTGACCTTCTTTTCATGACAGAGTATTATATGAAGTACAACCAAGCGGATGCTGAGACGAGCAAAACTCAAAAACCCAATTTGGTTTCGAACGTGAGATTAGTTTTTCAGAGGGCTCACGTGCTGTCCACGTTGAAAACCGAGAACGTTTCGCTTCCAACTAGTTTTTTTACTGTAATGATACCAATTACTCGTCAGCGGGATTGATTTGGGTGCACAAGTCGGGGCTGAACCCAGTTTAGGCTGGCTATGGCTGTAATCGAAATAACGGCGTTTACCTTATATCTACTACTTACTCCTTTTTTCATGACAGGGTATTATGTGGGATTCAACCAGGTGAGCCTCTAGGAAAGGTAATCGCGAGTTCGAAGCGCAGATGGAATTCCAAGTTTTCCTCGTATCTCAGCATCCTGATCCATCATACTCTGCATTGCGTGTGAAATGGAAATAAGCCAGCAGACTATAAGATCCGTACTTTACCATCACTGTGAATTAGGGGCGATCCGATGTCAAAATAGCACAGATGTTCCGATAAACCCCCAGTCGTAGCGGTTTAACAATTCTCATAAAAGGCAAGCAATGGGTTTTTCGTCTCTCCATTAGTATGTTCTCATCGCCCATTCCTCTTGTCCGTATCTGTTGGTCTCCCTAAAAGAAGCCATCCCATGGGAGGCATAAACAGTTGCTAGAAATGTATCACGTTAACCTTATATCTATTGCCTGTTATTATTTTTACGGAAGCGTATGATGTCAAGTACAACCAAGTGATACTGAGTTACCTGCAAAACAATATCGATAATCTGGCCCAAGGTCCAAGTTTTGCAGATATCTCAGCGTCAGAGAAATGTATTGGTGTACAACCGATCAAAAGTGATTGATTAACTCTTACTTGGTTATCGAAGAAGATTCAGCCGCCATTGTTAGACATCTTGCCGCCTGCTTCATCATCAGTGACCATCAAATCGCCATCGAGTTCACTCTCGATGACCAATCCTTTTTAAACGGAATTTAATCCGATTACTACTTTTCGTCGTAATTTGAGGCTGACTGTTTCAATTTTCAGTCATTATTTGATTGTTACTTCATTTCCAATCGTTGTATGAATTCAGAGTTATCGCTTGGGATCGGTGGATCTCTTAGAAAAAGCCGAAATTTGTTTTGCATATTTTGGAAATCAAACTAAAACCTTAACAGTGTAGTTAGATAGTGAACGAGCTTCCCTCATCACACACAGGAGTTATACCGTACACTAATTGCTCTAAGTGAAACACAAAACGGAAGTGAGGAATTGTGCACAGAAACATCATTGTAGATCAAGAAAGTGAGGTGGAACTTCGTCTGTGATAGTCTGCCAGTGGATTGGGGAGTTAGTCGGATTTGTCCTTTGTCCACCAACTGTACGTGGAATGCTTGACTTTGTATGAATTCGCCACGCGGGACTTTTTTCCGTATCTGCCGTTGAGAACTCCGAGTTTGGGTTATAACACTTTATAGCAATAACAAAAGCAAAACAATAGTGTAGTATGTACGATACAATGTAGTATATGACGATATCTGGTTAATTGGATATATACGAGAGAGCTTGGAATGAGAACAAGTGATGCTGAAGGAAGCTATGCGGACACTCGAACTGATAAACTCAGGGCTTGGATGAAGAGCGAACGAACGCTGCGAGCACTTGAAGACGAAAGGTGTGAGCTGTATTACTTCTGTAGTGGGTGGAGCTTTGTCAATGGGAACTAACGACCTTGCTGACCCAGGGCATGACACGGTTCATGCGTGATAAGTACATCAATTGAGGCAGTGTGCCAGAGGCTTCGTCAACATAGAACCCAATAGACAGTAAAGGAATAGCTCGTGGATAAAGGTTATCCGAAAGGCTACGCAAAGACTTATCAGAAGATCATGTGAATGAGATGAAGTAACGTGGAGCTACACAGCGAGAGTCAGAGACGGTGTTGACCCAAGTCATGACACGGTACCTGCGGAGAAGTACATTAATTGAGGCGATATACCAGAGGCTTTTATCGAAACTACATGTGGAAGTGGCATGAAAACTTATACATTATGAATTGATAGATTCAAGACAGTTATAAGCGAACAGTTAACGTAGGAGACATGTGATACTGCAGAGAATAGGAACCATTTAAGGAATAGTTACTATATCGCCATTTTTAAGGGCGCGGCGGGTCTCACGCATTGGTTTCAATTTGTGCCTTGTTAGTTCCTTAAAAAAACGAGCACATTTTCCACTTCCTGGGCAGAATGCTCGAGACTGAAATGTGACCTATATGACGCAATGACGGACGACTTTGAAGACCCTAAAACATTTTTGCAAACTTCTTCAACTCGCAGCTTTTCTCTTTCCAAAAAGAATGGTGCCTGGAAAGGACAATAGCGCGTTCGTTCCCAACCGTAGATACCTGCTGTCTGGACCATGCCAGTAAATTTGATGACTACAATGCGACAATTAACAAACCGCATAGGCGTTACTAAGTAGGGCTACTCGAAAGAGTCATCCCTTTATGCTAACCATCTCATAACTTTGCCATCTATTTCCGTCTTCGTTGACTTTTCCTGATAGAGTTGAATGTTGGAACATTGGCGATTGCGAGGAGATATTTCTTTTTGGACTCTTCAAATATTTTCGCTGGTAAGCGCAAACAAGTTAAAGGATCAAGCTTTCTGCGTTAGTCAATCCTTGAGGGTGCGCTCTGCATCCCACTTCACCAAACATCGTTAGAGGTGGTTGAATGCATATCTGGCCGCCCGTGCAATGCGGTAGTCCAATATTTGGCTGGATATTTAATCCACAACTTATTGTAGCCGTAAGATGGAAAAGTTTAGAACTTTGTACCAAGAGAGATTTTCAACTAGAGATAATCTACCATTGTGGAAATACGGTGAATGGTAATGCTACGGTGATTGTCCGCAATCTGTTCTCCACACTTTCTTTGCAACGTTTCAGGCCATGAACAACCGTAGCAGATCAGTGAGTTCGTTTCTCTAATCATTCGTCAAGTTTCTTTTGCTTTTTAAAGTTAACTGGAGATTACGGTCCACATTTGAGATCATCCATTTCTTACCTTCCTTAGAACACCATGGTGCATAATATTCATATTGTGATGAATTTCCATCGCTTGTGGAGACTACAGTGAGAGTGATGGATATTTTCTATCATGTGACATTCTGCTATGAATTTATTAACATATTTTGCCCTGCGTTAAAATGGCATTCGAAATTTTTTCAACAATATCCCAAATTTTTTCAGGGCTCCACTTTTCCCTAATGGAACTAAATATTTCATCTTGTTTTAAACAAGAGAAATGGTTTATTTTATCACCACTGTGCTTCGGGCAGAGCAAAATAATCACTAGTAATCACACTGCTGAGTACGGTTTGTCATGCAGTCATTGACATCAAGGCTCCTGAAAGGCAAAGTTATCACAGGCAAAATAGGGTGCAAACAAAGAGAACTATACAGAAATCCAGCTAGAATTAAGGAAGTCCTTAGCTCCACTGTTAGTTCACCTACAATCTGATTAGTAAGTGCGTAACTTAATCGAACACTGGTAAACTGCATTCGCCATCTCACAGTTTGAAGTTCTGCCTCCGAATTTTTGAGTCTTTGTTGTAATCATGGATATCTTCTAGACACCTCAATAGGTAGCAGCCATTAGTCCAGAGCCATTTTCAATCGTAGCCCCAAGAACTTCTCTCGTCATCAACTATTCAACCGCGGCGTGCCTGAGTTCTACTGCCATTCTCGTGAACATTATGAATTCGTGTGCACAACTGCTGATTCGATCAAAGAAGAGCGCATGTTTTTCCACTTTCTTTTTCGATAAGCGTCTTGATAATCCAAAGCAATAAAAAAGTTGCGTTATTTGTACCATTTTGACTATTTCATTTTTTAGCATTTATGTTAAATGACACGCCTTCATGTTTATACTGTGTGGACCTCAGCAATTCGATTCGTTTTCTCACATACATTGCCCACAAACGTCTCATTTTCATTTTGGGCGACCCGTCATCACATCTACTGTGCATATCCCAACACTTCTTGCATAGGATTCGTTTCTCTCGTGTTCTTCATTCACGAAGATCCTTGAAAGTTAGCATGTGCGTTCAGCTGCCGTAGTTCGATTTAGTGCCATAGGCTCACCAAATCTCTCTTGCCTTCGAGGTCGAAAAATTATTACTAGACTTACCTGGAAGGATAAAATAGCCGGCTTGGGACATCTGGATACTGGACAACACGTAAGTCCCCGAAAACCCATGGGTTCTTCAAGATGCCGAGATATGAGCCTCTGAGTTTTGCTTATATCTCGGCATACTAGTGATTGTATTGCATACAGTACCTTGCCGTGAAAAAGTATAGGCAGTAAATAAAATCAAAACTCATTCAATAATGCTGAATAAATCACTCATTCAAAATTCAATAATGCTGAGATTTTTTTCAAAACTCCGGACGGCAGGTGGTTGCGGTGGGTGATTACTGGTGACAGAGATCGATAGAACTAGCTGAGGTCCCCCTTTTTTCATTTCGTTTTTCTCTGCTAACAGCATTGGCTCTTTCACAAGTAAAAGAGTTTAGCCGCCTTGCTGATGCTCATGCTCTTCTGTTGTGTGCATTGTCGATGGTTCGCTCATGTTCAAAAGTTCTTCGTTTTTCTCGCTCTCTTATTATTAAGCCATTGAAGGATCCATCAGAGAATCGGTATTTTGTAATTCATTTAGGGAAGACAATAAGTTTTTAATGACTACGTCTTCTACAACATCTGCGCTGGATGAGTTACCGATAGAGCACAAAAAGAATGGTCACTAAATCTTCAGCGGCAGTGTGCACATCCACGTATGGATTGGCATCAATGCGTTTGGTATGAAAAAAACTGTAGACATCCGAATGTTTGTTGTTTGGTGTGGGATCATAGGTCATCTTTTTTGTTAACGTTCACTTGTCGATGCATCTACTTTTTTCGTGAATGAATTGCGACGAACGATAGATAGGTGTTTGGGCTTAAGATAATCTTCACGGATGATTTAGTGGATCTGGAACGGCGCAGTCTGGCCAAGCGACACTCGAACGTCCTCCACTTCACATCAACAGCTCGTTGACATCATGATGTCCGTCCCATGGACAACCAGCATATCCGCATTTCTTCCACTTTAGCCACGATTCCTACTCGCTGTCGAATTCATCAACGTGTTCAAATTTCAAATTAAACAAACTTCACTTTTTTATTGTCTACATGTTCAATGCATTGAAATTCCTCTTTTTCAAGGAGAAAGGAAAGTGGGTATAATAATGAGGGCTCAGAAAGTTAAGGATACCAGAGTATTTTCACTTTTTTGCCTAGAACAATTTGTTTACAATCAGAGTATTTCCATAACTGTAACTGGGCTGCTGGACGAAAATCTGGTTCGTATTATTGAATTTATTTCATTAGGTTTTTAACATAGCAGGCAATTGACTCTCTTGAATGAAACGGGCCTCTTCAGCATTCGGTTGCTTTGAAGGTTTTAACTAATCCGAATGTAGTTCTTAAGACAACGGATAAAAGGATGAAGCAGACGGACGACACTAATCGCATATAAATCGCGGTGAGAAATGAGGCGATGTTAATAATGTTATATATAAATATATATGTATATATACGTTCAATTGTTTATAAATAAAGGAACAAATGAATAAATAAATAAACAAATATGTGTACATATTATGTCTCAATGGTTAACTGCCATTTGGTTGAGGTTACGCTTAGATCCTGAACTGCGGTGTATAACAGGTCTCCATCTCATCTCATTGACTTCCTCAGCAACTCTACCAAGTTGAGAGGAAATTGAACTCACAGCAGCATAAATGTGTTGGGTTCAATGCGCAATTATGTCTGAGAAGGGATGAAGTGCGTTGTTCCCCTAGTACACATTCTTTTCAGTTTCAAGTGGTCTATTTTCCGCACAGAGATTTTCTGCTAGACTTTTTACATTCAGTCAATAGCCTATCGAGCACAAGTTACGTCAGGAATGGTTCGTGAGTTGTTCTCTACGCCTAACAGGAAAAAACTGTCCTTGGGACAAGTTCAATCACTGGCAGAGCCAATTGTTGCTCAAAAGAATGTGAAGAGAGAGTGTCCCTATTCAGGTTCAGAAAAGTTTTTACTTAAATACTGTTGCTTGAGATTTAGGAAGAACTTCTCGCTGAGGTAAAGTGATAAATCATCGTACGGACCTTTTTCATTATTCTTTCTTCGAGGGAATCTAGTTGGGAAGCCATTTTCTGTTCTTCCTCTAGGTGCCAGCTGGATAAGTCCTTCTCTCCAGTTAGTTCTCAGCCAAAGGAAGGCTAATGTATCAGTTATCGGTGTAATGATGATTTTCTTCATCTAGTGAATGGTAAATAGGTCTCACCACTGCAGACTAAGCCATATCTCAAGTTGTGAATTACTGCACCTCTTGACCAAAATTTGAATAACTCGTGACCATACTTCTGCCTCTCATTAGGGATAATACTGGCAAAAACTACCTCTACTTACAAATGGCTCGAGAGTTCATCAATATATGGGACCTTCATATTCTGCTGCAGTTCCTAATGAAACGCTCGATTTGTTGTCTACTGTCGTACAAGCTGTGTTACCGACAATCCATTGTATTGTCGGAAACATAGCAGTTTGCTAACGACGTTTTAAATCTCTCTATTGGCATAACATTGGCTACAGCAAGGTGATATGCAAGAACAGAACTAGACATCCAATACCCAAGTGCTCGTCCTTGTATTACTCTGTGCAGCTGCTATCCACCAACTAACTTAGATACTTACAAGAAATAAACGGCCCTGAAGTAGGCGAAACAGCCGAAACGTCAGCTATTGTATCCTAATAAATCCTATAATAACAACCTCGTGCCTGCTTATTGAAGAAAACCATCGAATTATTAATCAATGCTGAGGTTAACAGAAAGTCGGCCTCGAAAAATCCTCTAATTCCTCAACTGTGGCGGTCCAACATTTCCTATCATAAGGCATAAAAGAGTCTTCTCATCCCGTCAGCACTTGTACCCTCCCATACTGTATCATTGTATTTTGTATCTGTTCTTTTGTATAATAAACAGTTCCCAATATGCGCCAAATATAGGAATAAAAATCTATTGGTTCTCTGCACCAAAACCCTCTAATTGCCAGAAAATTATCGAGAGTTCTCAAAAAACCAACATCGCCCATTATATAAGGTAAAGTTCAGTTTTTTTTAGCAGTAATGGGCCATCATTTTATTTCCAATTATTATGATGAATAGTGATCATTATATGAAGTGGGAGGATACGAAAAATACCGAGACAGGCATAAAATGAGTTCCAAAACGGTTCAAAATGCTGACAATGATGTGGTCGGTTTGTGGCGCATTTGAACTCGTCTCATGGTGAATAGTGGTAGGCATCTCTTTATAGCAATGCCTCTTATAGAATTCCCTCCCTCTCCTTATCAAAGAGGTATTGCGTATCATAACTTTATTTGTAAGATCTTATAAACTGATCTTCTTTTTTAGCTAGTGCGAGGTTGGTATATGTTTTCGTTGTCGTTGTTGGTGTTGTTGGTTGATGGCTGACGTTTCGGCGATTTTGCCTTCCTCAGAGCCTGGACGTATTTTATATTAGAATACTTTAATTTTTCGGTGGAAAAAGGCTGAAGTATTAATGAAGTATTAATTTAATGAGTATTAATGAGTATCAAGCGTTTAAATAGATGGTGGGCTAAGATGTTACGGGCTAAGATGTAGGTCTACACCATATTGAACAGAAAGGCTACTCACCGTGGTGTAACGAGTGGGGCTGGCCCACGTGCTGTTCATATGGGGTCGCGAGCAGGACACACCCCCGGGTCAAAATATCATTTTGAAATAGGGCGCTAGGTCACGTGTGATAGTGAGGCATTCGTCTTTCCGGTTCATCTTTGGATTTTTGAAATTTATCCAAAAGGCCTCAAGAGTTTTGCGCGTTGATGTTTTCGATTCCTGCGCTAGGATCCCCACAGTCACTTCAAAATCATCGCCATTGTGCTTTTGTGCCCTATGCGTACCCAGAGGAGTGTTTTGACGTATTTTAACTTTCCCATCTAGGTGTTCTTTTATGCGGATACAAAGTGGTCTACCCGTTCCCCAATATATTCCTCACCGCATGCGTTACATGAGATCAAATATATTATACCTGAACTCATGTAATCCCCGTCTCTCCCGTTGGGACAGATCATACAGTTTCTGAGCTGCACAAACGATCATAGAGACGGTTGCGTACTAACTGACGACGTAGGGTGTTGGGTGGAAGATCAATAATCGTTACACAATTTTCAAGACAACTTTTTCTTAAGCATTTCTTAATGGCGTAACTTACTTCATTTGATATGAAGGGTAGCTTGAAGGGAATCTTACTTCCGTTTGAAACATTATTTTGGGGAACTACCCTCCCTTTTGGTCTAACCCGAGTGGCTTCTACTTCGTAGCCATTGGAAATGGCTATTTTTCGTGCCAGGTTTTGCGATTCCTTCCTTTCCTCTTCTCCTGTGCACACATTTTTAGCCGTACAGTACATATTTTTGATAAGTGCTGTTTTCATGTGTGAAGGGTGAGAGGAAAGGTAGTGAACTAGTATGTTTTTACTACTTGGTTTACGCGTCCTTCACACATGAAACATCATGCGGTGAGTAGCTTTTCTGTTCAATATGGTGTAGACCTACATTTGAGCGTAACATCTTAGCCCACCATCTATTTAAACGTTTCATCTTCATTAATACTTTAGTCTTTTTTCACCGAAAAATTAAAATATTCTAATACAAAATACGTCCAGGCTCTGAGGAAGGCGAAATCGCTGAAACGTCAGCCATCAACCAACAACACCAACAACGACAACGAAAACATATACCAACCTCGCACTAGCTAAAAAAGAAGATCAGTTTATAAGGTCGTAAATAAATATATTAACTAAATATGCCGAGGTTTATAGAATGTCGGTCTTTTGAGGTATTGAGTATTGTCGAGAACCAGTGTAGTTCATTATATCCTGATGGAGATTTATTCAAATGGAGTGATGAATTGCACCAAGTCCGTAACCGACATAAAATTAGCCGTCGTCCCACGCGACCGTCACGTAAAATTAGGCGTGCGTCGTCACGTGTTCGCATCTCCAACCACAAAATGAGCTTAAAGGAATCTAGTGGTACGAATTGCTGCCCTCCTGGTAGCAAACTAGTCCCCATGTAGCAAATATGAGACACGATGGCAGGCAACATGAGAGCACGGCTATTTTGAAACTCCAGGGAAAGAAAATCTTGCCCAGCTCCGAAATTGCTATTCCAACGGAGATTGCGCACGCTTTTGTACTATTCCTGGTAGGAACGGTCATTCAATTTATTTATATGATCCTATAAACTGATCTTCTTAAGCTGGTGTGAGGTTGGTATAGGTCTTCGTTGTCGTTGTCGTTCTTGTTGTCGCTGGTGTTTGGTGTTGTTAGTCAATGGCTGACGTTCCGGTGATTTCGTTTTCCTCAGAGCCTGGACGTATTTTATACAAGAATATTTTAATTATTAGGTGGAAAAAAGGGTTAAAGTATTAATGAAGATCAAACTTTCAAATAGCCGTATTAATCAGAAAGGCTACTCACCGTGATGTTACGAGTCGAACTGGCCGACGCATTGTTCACGAGTGGTCGCGAGTGAGGCACACCCAGGGGTCAAAGTATGATTTTGAAATAGGGCGCCAGGTCACGTATGATAGTGAGGCATTTGTCTTTCCAGTTCATCTTTGGATTTTCGAAATATATCCAAGACGCTTCAAGAGTTTTGCGCGTTTATGCTTTTGCTTGTTGTGCTAGGATCTGCACAATCACTTCAAAATCATCGCCATTGTGCTTTTGTGCCCTATGCGTACCTAGAGAAGGGTTTTGACGAATTTTAACTTTCCCTGTATTCCTCACCGTATGACTTACATGATAACAAGTGTATTGTACCCGAACTCATGCAATCCCCGACTCTCCCGTTAGGACAGATCATACAGTTTTCTGATCTGCACAAACGATCATAGAGACGGTTGCGTACTAGCTGACGGCGTAGGGTATTGGGTGGGATGTTGATAATCGTTACACAATTTTCAAGACCACTTTTTCTTGAGCATCTCTTAACGGCGTAACCTACTTCATTTGATATGAAGGGTAGCTTGAAAGGGATCTTACTTGTGTCCGAAACATTATTTTGGGGAACTACCCTACGTTTTTGTCAGACCCGAGTGGATTCTACTTTTAGCCAGTGGAAATGGCAATTTTTGGTGCTAAGTTTAGCAATTCCTTCGTTTCCTCTTCCCCTGTGCACAAAAAGCGCTTATCAAAAACATGTACCGTACGGCTAAAAATGTACACCTTGTACCTTAACATGGTTATCTCAGGATTACATGGAGAATCAACTCTATCAGAATTCTACGATATTCATTAAAAGGATAAAATAAAGGATAAAGCTCTCGGCGTTGATCAATCCCTGAGAGATGCGCCATGCATTCGACTTCATTAAGCATCGTTGGAGGTAATTGAATGCATACAAGTCTGGTATCAATTTGCCGACCCGGAGGGATGGAAGGCTTGGTGGGCCATGGGCGCATTTCACGTGCGCGCCGCAGTACTCTCCCGTTAGGACAGATCATACAGTTTTCTGATCTGCACAAACGATCATAGAGACGGTTGCGTACTAGCTGACGGCGTGGGGTATTGGGTGGGATGTTGATAATCGTTACACAATTTTCAAGACCACTTTTTCTTGAGCATCTCTTAACGGCGTAACCTACTTCATTTGATATGAAGGGTAGCTTGAAAGGGATCTTACTTGTGTCCGAAACATTATTTTGGGGAACTACCCTACGTTTTTGTCAGACCCGAGTGGATTCTACTTTTAGCCAGTGGAAATGGCAATTTTTGGTGCTAAGTTTAGCAATTCCTTCGTTTCCTCTTCCCCTGTGCACAAAAAGCGCTTATCAAAAACATGTACCGTACGGCTAAAAATGTACACCTTGTACCTTAACATGGTTATCTCAGGATTACATGGAGAATCAACTCTATCAGAATTCTACGATATTCATTAAAAGGATAAAATAAAGGATAAAGCTCTCGGCGTTGATCAATCCCTGAGAGATGCGCCATGCATTCGACTTCATTAAGCATCGTTGGAGGTAATTGAATGCATACAAGTCTGGTATCAATTTGCCGACCCGGAGGGATGGAAGGCTTGGTGGGCCATGGGCGCATTTCACGTGCGCGCCGCAGTGGCGCCTCCAACTACTGCGCCACACGCGCCCTTCGATATTCATTAAGAGAAATAAATCCTCGAACAGCAGCCGAACCCACGAATAAAAAGTTTGACGGTCTTCGTGGGTGGGAGGTAGATGCAAGGAAAACGGCTAGAATGCGAGGATTACTGGGATCCTTAGAGTGTGTAAAGGATAAAGGATAAAGCTCTCGGCGTTGATCAATCCCTGAGGGATGCGCCATGCATTCGACTTCATTGAGCATCGTTGGAGGTGATTGAATGCATATCTGGCCTTTACAATGACTCGCGGTGGCCGGCCGATGTATCGAGCCAGTGCTGCTATCCTCCCAGACAAGTCTGGTACCAATTTGCCGACCCCGGAGGGATGGAAGGCTTGGTGAGCCATGGGCGCATTTTCACGTGCGCGCCGCAGTGGCGCCTCCAACCACTGCGCCACACGCGCCCTTCTTAGAGTGTGTAATACATATGATGTTGGCTTATATAATAAATTAGAAACAAATAAATATGAACATATCTATATGCATACATATGTGTATTACCTGTACCACCTGTAGTCCCGTTGATCGTCGAGTGACTCGAGCGGGCGCCAGTAAATCCTCCGTTTTTCCCTGTCGCGTGCAAGAGTAGCCCAGTGGGTTCTGCTAGCTCTAGGGACTCGTAGAGCATCATATCTTTTCTATAGGCTCTTCGTGAAGAACTCTGACCATCGGGTCGGTGGTCTTCTTGCAGTACGTTTGACATCCCGAGGAATCCAGTCACTAACAGCCCTTGTCCATCGGTTATCATTCATACGCATTACGTGTCCGGCCCACCTTATCTTCGACTGTTTGGCGTACCTCAGGCTGAAAGAAATACAATGAGCCTTGCTTAATTTAATCCCCAATTAATGATCTGAAGGTTACGTGGTTTCCCATGTGGAGAAGCTATTTACCGTTACTGCTTCTCCAGCTTCTTTGTGCCACCTTTATCACAGCTGATTCCGTCATTAACTTTGCGATTAACCCGTCATATGACTTGTAAACTTCTGTCAGCATTGTTTTCGTTCGCTGCCCTCAGCTTTCCTTCAACAGCAGCTGCTCATATCATAACAAGGTAGAGAGCTGATGGATTCTGTGCATTTCACTTTGTTTCCAAAACGATTTATAAAGCTCTCTCTCTCTCTCGGCGTTGATCAATCCCTGAGGGATGCGCCATGCATTCGACTTCATTGAGCATCGTTGGAGGTGATTGAATGCATATCTGGCCTTTACAATGACTCGCGGTGGCCGGCCGATGTATCGAGCCAGTGCTGCTATCCTCCCAGACAAGTCTGGTACCAATTTGCCGACCCCGGAGGGATGGAAGGCTTGGTGAGCCATGGGCGCATTTTCACGTGCGCGCCGCAGTGGCGCCTCCAACCACTGCGCCACACGCGCCCTTCTTAGAGTGTGTAATACATATGATGTTGGCTTATATAATAAATTAGAAACAAATAAATATGAACATATCTATATGCATACATATGTGTATTACCTGTACCACCTGTAGTCCCGTTGATCGTCGAGTGACTCGAGCGGGCGCCAGTAAATCCTCCGTTTTTCCCTGTCGCGTGCAAGAGTAGCCCAGTGGGTTCTGCTAGCTCTAGGGACTCGTAGAGCATCATATCTTTTCTATAGGCTCTTCGTGAAGAACTCTGACCATCGGGTCGGTGGTCTTCCTGCAGCACGTTTGAGATCCCGAGGAACCCTGTCACTAACAGCTCTTGTCCATCGTTTATCATTCATACGCATTACGTGTGCGGCCCACCTTTTCTTCAACTGTTGGGCGTGTAGAACGGCATCTTTGATTTTCGATCGTTGACATAGGTCGGAGCTTCGGATCCCATCCCTTACTTGTGTGAAACGGGATGCTCCTAGCATCGTCCTTTCGACTGCGCGTTCGATAACGCTGAGTGGTCTTTCATCTTGCTTACGTAGCGACTGTGGCTTTGCCTCCTTTTGGCGAGAAATAGAATCTTTCACGGAGGGGACGGAGGTCTGATCCCGTGTAGAATTTTGGGACAACAGCGACATCGGTTAAGCCAGGCCAGTGACGTCGTACCTTGTCATTCTTGCTTGCATGAGAAGGTCTTCTATATAAAGTACTATATAAAGTCTATAAAGTACCCAACGCTGCAAAATTTGGGGCTCTTTCGGGGTCAGGGGAATGAGGTCTGTTTTTTTTTTCTACATTCATGAAAACGCCTAGCAAATACAGAAAGTATGTGCCAAATCGGCGCAGCAGAAACAGGGAGTCCATCCCCTGGATCCACCTGCGTCTCAGGGAAGCAAAGTTGCTTTCGGTCCGCGGTTAACCCTCTATCCGCCACCTGGAGACGAGCCACATAGCCTCGCAACTAACCGGCTCGAGATCCCTCATATGAGGGAGATCTGTGGTATTGATCTTCAAATACTCTTGATATGAAAAAAACTGTCGGCAGTTAGCCTGAAACCGGCGCGTCCGTCAGGCGGAGACCCAATTTTCCGGACGCCCAATTGACCCTTCGTAGCCTATAAAACGCTCTCCGTCGTTGGTACTGTCATTGAAGCTCGCAACATTAACCGATTGCGCTGACAATATACTTTTTTTCCGTTTCTTACCGAACGTTCATAAATTCCATTGACCGCAACGACGCAACGGTTTTTTCACCGCAGCTTTTGGTCCGCTATGAGGAAAACTATACACTCGATGTAAGAAAACAACACAGAAAAGTTAATGCCTAAATTTTCTGACCATGGTAAAAAAAATTTTGTCACATTCATGTCCCATTCAATTGCTCAATTACTGCAACGCATTGAACATTTGGCTTTGCTACCTTCTCACGAAGATTTTCTGAATAGTTCGAAAAAACTCCAACAGTATTTCATCGGTACAAGTTGTCGATCTGGTATTCGTAGCAGATTTACTGAACCCGGGATTATCCCTCCCTGCTGGTTGGCTGTGGACTAGCGAGCCGGTTGGGCTGCTATAATCGCTGCACTTGAGAGCGTAAATTCTTGCTATTTGTCGAAGATCTAGCTCGTAGTCACTTTGACACCTCCTCAATTCCTCTTTGCACTGATTCTGCTTTTGTGAATGCCTAGTTTTGAGCATGATTTTAATGAGAACATAGTGCAACCACTGTTTACCTCGTACTGAACGCGAGCAATTTTCTTCTATTTTGAAAGCAATGATAAATAGCTGATTCTACGACCGACTTTCTATTAACCTCGGCATTGATGAAGTAATTCTTTGTACTCTTGTTGAGTAAACGCGAGGTGTTATTTTATCCTTTATACACGAACAAGCTGACCTTCCGGCGAATTTCGCCTTCCTCAGAGCCTGGAAAGGTCAGGTTGACAGCAACCTATTCGGCCAAACACCTTCATAACCAAACAATGAAAACGATAAACCAAGATTTCAATCGCAATGAACACAGCTTTGCACACTTACCGATTTCTATGAGGTTTCCACTAGGCATTTCACGTGGAGACCAACCACACAGAATTCACATGTTCCCCTCCTATCAGAATAACAGGCTTATATAGCCCAATATCATGCCTGATAATTCGGCATTCTTCCCTGGTTCATTTTCGAATTTCTGGAATTAATCCAGAACGCCACAAGAGTTCTGCGCGCTTGTGTTCTCGATTCTTGTGCGAGGATCGTGACCGTACCTCAAAGCCCTCCCCGTTGTGTCACTGGGCCTATGCGCGCCTAGTAGTGTATTTGGTTTACGTTTGCCGACTAGGTGTTCTTTTATGCGGACACCGAGTGGTCTGCCCGTTTCGTCAATGTATTCGTCTTCGTAAGCCTTGCAGGAGATCATATAAACTGTACCCGAGCTCATGTAATCACCGTCTCTACCATTAAAGCAAATTATGCAACTTTTCGTTGCACATAGACGGTCATATAGGCGCAAACGAACTAGCTGGCGTCCACGCGACATATTCAGTAAAACCCTCATAGAAAGCGGTGAGTGTGCAAAGCTGTGTTCATTGTGATTGAAGTCATGGTTTAGCGTTTTCTCTGCTTGATTATGGAGGTGTTTGGCCGAATAGATTCCTGTCGACTTGACCTTTCCAGTCTGTGAGGAGGGCGAAATGCGCCGAAACATTTTAACCATGTTTAACTTTTTATTTGCTGCCTATTATCTTTTCATGGCAGGGTATTATGTGAAATAAAACCGCGCGAGCCTCCGGAAAGGGCAATCGAGGGTTTGAAGCTCACCTGGATTGAGTAGCTTGATGACTTGTCTTCACGAGTAGTGTAAGACAGCAATAGGTGCAATACATTCTTCGCTCTTTTCTTTCCCTCACTATCACCATCCAGATAGTGGTTTGCATCGAGTGGACTAAACTGTGTATGTGTGTCATCCCGTGATCTAGAAAGCACTTGCTGTTCCAATAAGGGCTGACTGAATTTAACTACAAACATAGGGTCCATCTTGCAGATGCTCATCCCAGTGGACACGTGGAGAATTCGTGGTTTAGTCTACTATTTGCGTAGTCCACTTGTCATCGGCGTAGTAGGTATACTGATACTTCGTTTCCAACCTAAGTTCTTCTGAACCTTGAAAATGAGACACTTTTCGAAGGTCTGACCTGCAGATTTTGGCGTAATGCTATAGTTGCTCTCTGTGTTTCAAAGCAAATCATTGAAATGTCGAGTAGTGCGAAAAATTCTCCACATGGGCAATGTGGCGGCGATGAGGTCCAATTTTATGTGAATACCAAGTCGTTTTAAATGTTAGTTCTTGTAGCTGCCATGCGGGTCTTTTTCCGTAACTGTCGTGAACATCCTCGAGGTTGGGTTGCAATAGTTTATAGCAATAACAACTGTACAGTAATAATATCTGGTATGGGGTTAGGTAGGTGTATACGAGCAAGATTAAAATGAGAACAAACGATGCAACTGAAGGAAGTGAAGGTAGGAAGGTGGATATCGGAGTTGGAGCACTGAGCAACTGAGGGACTGGATGAATACTGCCACACGCTACCAGCACTTGAAGACGAATCCCGTCCGCTCCTTGTCTTACTTCTGTAGTGGGTGTGGGGCTTTGTCAGAGGGAACTAAAGACAGTGTTTAGAGAGAGGTTCTGAAGGTTTTTTCTACTAGTGCAATCTGATGGGGCTACATGTGAAAAGACGGGTGTAGGGAACGTTTCTCTAGCAGTGCAATCTGATAAGGCGATTGTCAAAGCATAGGACCGTAACTGCAGATATTTTTACGAGTTAACTACTAATGAAATATTAGACATAAGGCTATTAGATTGTAATGTGAAGAAAGGTCATGGGAAAAGGATTGGAAACGTTTGGCATAGAGAACACTCCAATGTTCGTAACGAATTTTCTCTATATTCGCCCCTCGCAACGGTAAAGGGAATGAATGTTCGGCCAAGAGTCAAACCGTTTGTTTTGCCATTGATGACAGGCCTGGTACTTTGTGGAGCAGTGTTTCTGTCGCGATGTTGGCTTGTCCTGTAGGGTGGAGATGCCTTCGTGTAAGTTGCAATGCTGGTGGTTGGCTTGGTATTCTCGATTCCCATTTGTGTTGCTGCGTGGAGAAATGCTTTGATTAATGTTTGAGTGCTGGCGTCCTTCTGTGGTGCTCGTGGAGTTTGGGTAGTGTTGTCCATTTTGTTTCACACCTGGAATTGTTTATTAATATTATGGCATAGCATTGTGTTGACATACTAGGTCGTGTTGGTTGCTGCTGGTTGCCTGTTGATATGGCGAAAATACGGTAGTGAATACTAGGATGGAATAGCGCAGCACGTTGAATAGAAATTTAGAGCATGCCATGTGTTGAGCGATTTATAGTAGTTTGGTGTGCGTGGGAGTTGACTTTTTACAGGGAATTAGGCGGACGAGGCAAATTAGTCTGCCGATGTTTCGCAGAAGTAGCTTGACTGCTGTCAGCATACATACTCCGACTTGGATTGTGCAAGTAGGTAGACATGCGTAGGTGAGCACGAATATTATAATGAGAAGAATAGAGATATCAATAAGTGTTTTGCAGTTATTCATCAATATATTGGCTATGTGCCAGAAATCTGGCGATTGAAGTTCGAAATCGATGTTTGCCTGTCCTTTCAGCCACGTGTCAATCATGGCTATTAGCGACGATGGTGAATTTTAGTAACCCTCTTATCGCGATAGTAGGTGTGGATCCGCATGTGACCGTACATTTTCGTCGATTCTGGCGTGACTGAAGCTGAATTGAAGTATTGATCGTTGACAATCGTTGTCGCATGGTATTGAGAAGGTTGCCGTAGGACATTCTATTTCTGCTTGGATGGGCCTAGATGATTTGCATCGCACCTGCAGTTTTGTTCCTTTGTGGCAGCGATAACATCCCTGTAATACGGTATCGCCTACAGTACATATATCTTTATCTACTACGATATTGGTTTCAAGTTTACTCTGAATGTTGAGGATCATTTCTGCTGTTGTCATACTGAAGACTTTTGCAGTGATTTCTCCTTGCTGGTTTTGTTGGAACGATATCGAAGGGAGGATTATCGCCAGCCTGTTTTGCAGGTTGTTGAACCATGATGCGATTTTTACATCTTCACATCTGCAATTAGCCTGCGTTTCCGCTGGATAGCAAATGCAATCGCCTTCTATCGAGCAGTTAAGGTTTTCAGCTGCTGCTTGGTTCGCGTTTCTAAGAGATGCCGTTATGTGGGAGTTCTAAATTGCTGTTCGCTTTCTGTCGGATACAAATAGCGTGTTGAGTTTTGGAATAGGTGGCACTGTTGTGGAGCTAAGTGTGAGCGTGAAGAGTTGGTGTTTGAATGAAATTTTTGGTTGTAGCTGCGAAACGTAAGACTACTTTGTACGCTGAATAGCGTTGAAGTATGTGATGCGTTTATTCCTGCGCACTTCTCCCCTTTACAACATCCTGTGTGTGGACATCGCTTGCTGTCGATGACGTGGTGGGCCGTATCTCGAGTGAAATAGTCCGTTTCGGGTTCGCAAGTGAGAGTTACTGACTTCCATGCGATTCTTATTTCATGTATTGATGTTTCGTTGTGAAGTAGTTTAAAGCAGGCCTCTCTTGTGAAAGGTTAATTTTTAAGACTTCGGAGAGTTGGACGCCGCAAAATTGGTCTCTCTGTTCTTACCTGCAAAGTGTGATTATATGGGAAAATAGATTTACCTTTTGACAACTGTTACATGTGAGCGTAAGTGAAATTGCAATAATTATCAATTTGCTGAATTTGTCGTTGTGATGCATGGAGCGAGGTCATCTAACTTTCCGGTTCAAACTGATCGTATTGCATACCAAATAAAGCGAAATATTACTCGTATTGGTTTTCCGAGAGTGAGTAGTACGTATAGTAGTAGTACGTAGCAGCCGGTAATAATACAATAAATGGCAATTACTGTTACCAGTATTGCAGCTTTTGGTCAGCATTCGGGATTGAAAATTAGCTCCGCACATAGTATACAGTTGAGGTGTTGGCCGAATGGTCACGGTGGGCATGTTGTTTCAGTAATGTCGATTGATTGATTATCAACGAGTTTCCATTGAATTCTATGTTCGTAAAGAATTACATGCGGTGGAAGACTACCTCGTTGGATTCTGGTGTTTCTAACTTTTTACAGCAACCGTCTGCACATACCTGGTAAGGGGTGTTGCCAGGTGAAGTGAGTTGTATTCCTCCATTGATGCACTTTATATGGTGGAAGTTGGTATGCGGGTTCGAATTTGCTGCTGAGCATTGTCCCAGAAGAGCTAATAGGGATAGAATACTAAGGATCACTGAAACATTTGGAGTTGCTGGTAATGGGGGATTGAGAAGTTTGTTATAATCGATTCGCTGCTGGTGTCGTAAGTTATATGTACCTGTTCGCTTTCTGGGAATAGTTTCTGTGACTGCTGTTGTGTTGTTTCCTTCTATTGGCAATTCGTGTTCTTTAGTTGGTTGTGGCGCTCTCGTCTCGAGTTGCTGGTCGCTTTGTGCTTGCTGTAATGCAGGTTCATCTAGTTCTAATGAAGTTAAGAGATTGAGTGGCCCGCGAATTAGACGGTGCGATGGTAGTAGAACAACGGCTTCTCGTGCGATACTTTGTGAGTTCTTGACGAGCTTCTTAATTCTCCCTTTCTTCCACGAATATCAAGGTTGCGCTGGGTCGTTGATTAGTAGTAGATTATCCTCTTTAGGAGTATATTTCGAGCTTCTTTGTGTGGAATTACTCTGATGCCTTTCCCGCAGTGATGTTAGGTAGTGAGATTTCCAAATTGTCCAAAATTTTTCTGTCAATCGGTAGGATGAATTTAAAGCCTTGATGACTTGTTTTTTTGTTCGTAGTGTGACTTTCTCTTCTGATGGGAGATAGAAGGGGTCGCATGTTTAGTTGGCAATCTCATCGAGTGGTGAACAACTTCGAAGGCTTTTTGATGGAAGTCAATAGGTCGAAGCGTTTCTTCTCGTGGCGATTGTGATTCTACGTATAGCAGTGCTCTCGTATTAAGAAGTGATTCGATTTCTATTATTACCATTGTTAAGTGCTCTGCTGAGAGCTTTGCGGTTCCAAGAGTTTTGTACAAGGAGTGTTTTATGAACTAGATGAGTCTTTCGTAAAAGCACTCTTGCCATGGGGCGAATGGAGTAATATATACTGTATTTCATGGTTTTCAAGTATGCGTTTTACTTCTTGATCATTTTATATGGATTTGCGGCCTTCATTGAGAATGGTCTCCGCTAGTACAGATGTTGAAGCATTGTCGCTTGTAACTGATGCGTGCGTTTCTCGTCTGGTGAAGAATCGGCGTAAGAACATGAGGAATAAGGTAGCTGTGAGGTCGGAGACGATGTTAAGATGTATTAATCTCGTTGCCATGCACGTTATTATTGCTCCATAACATGTACTTTCAGCAGAATCCGATTTAATAATTGTTATTGGACCGAAATAGTCGAGACCAATGTGCTTGAAGGGTCGTGATTTGTGAACTCCATGCTTAGGTAAGTCGCTTTGTTCTGGATATTTGTATGGTAGGTTGTTGAAGCGTTGGCATGGTACGCATTTTCTGAGGATTCGTGTTACTTGCGCGCGTAGTTTGGGAATGCAGAAAAAGGAATGGGAAAAAAAGGGAAAAAGAAAAGGGAATGGGAAAAAAAGTTTGGGAATGATTGTTGTCGTACGATCGACATTGTGTGGCTAACGCCTGGGTGTCCTTTCTTGTGAAAACTTAGTTATCCATTCGTCCTTACGGGAATCAGGTAGGATATGATCCCTATTGCAGTTGCTAGTGGAAAATAGGCCTTTGAATCAGTCGTCGGCACCGAATAGCTACTAGCTTTAAGCAGAATGGTCGACTTCGTGAGAAGACGCCACGCGGGACTTTCCGTAGTCGTCAAAGAGCAATACCCCAAACTTGGGTAATTAAAGCGTTTATATACATAAGTGCAACATCAATACAAAACTCATATCGACGGGGAACTACTGGCACACAATTAAGGCAAGTTGAAGGCTATGAGGTGTTGTACATAGTACTGAAGTGAGGCTAACAAAGGCTTGAGAGTATTGTAGACAATATTATTACAACATTAGCACTATGATAACAACAACTTGATAACAATGACGAGTAAGGGGATGCGAATGATGGCGCCCCTCATAGAAAGCGGTGTGTGTGCAAGGACTCAGTGTTCAACGTGAATCTTGGTTTAGCGTTTTCTCTGTTTGGTTATGGAGGTGTTTGGCAGAGTAGATTCCAGTCAACTTGATCTTTCCAGGCTCTGAGGAAGGCGAAATCCGCCGAAGCGTCAGCTTGTCCGTAAATAACGAATAAAACAATACCTTGCGTTTGCTTAACAAGAATATAAAGAATTACTTGATCAATGCCGAGATTAATAGAAAGTCGGTCTTGGCAATTTAATTTATTCAAGTTCCCGTGATACTTACCATTTCGTTGAAAAGTTTACTTTTCCAGAACAAGATTTTCTAGAAGTAACTAACACTTGTGTTTCTTCACCAGTTCACCTCATTCCATCATTTTCAAACTTTTGTGTGGAGTGTTTAATTATATTGTTGATATCGTTGGTTAGTGCCATAGTACTGCTCAGCGCCTCTCATCAAACTTGTATGGAATCTATGAATTCATTGAGGTACTGGATGCGACTTCGCCTTGTAGAGTGAGTTTTAAGAGCTGTTCAGCGGATAAAAACTCATATTAAAACTCTCGTGGCTGAAGTGAAACAAGAAAATCGCCTTGAAGCGATAACTGGAAAGCAGGTTAGTGTTTTTGACCATTTCAATATGATGTGGAAGTGGTACCCACAAAGAAATGAATGGTCTGTGAAGTTAGAAATCCGTTCCCAGTAAAAAATTTCGTGCTTCCTGCTGACTTTTGAATGAGAAAGTGAAATCCATTAAACGGTGTTACAGGTAAAACTAATTACTATCCTCTAACAAGAATTAAAAGAGGAACTCCTTGTCCAATCAGAGCCACAAAAAATCTGACACACCGCAATCTTGGAGACTTTCGTCTGACACATATATCGCACTAAAGAGTATTTCGTATATTTTCCTTCCTGCTGAACTTATCCTTTCCACTACACTACGGAAGCGCTCTTCAAAAGTCGTCGAGTCTCTCACCGTTCGTTTGCAAAGCGAACGCTCGACGTCACAGCTTGGCACTTCAGCACGCCACAAATCCCGCACAGCTCGACATTCTCTTTTCAACAACACAGATCCTTCTTTGCCTACTTTCCTCTCTATCTTTTCCCCTGTTTTTCCTTGAACAACAGTGTTGACTTGCATTCATATTTCATACCGCTGATGCCGAATTGTAGATTCGTCGCTTTGCCAATGTGTCCTATCCATACTAACAGCGACCGGTTGAAGTTTTTCACAAAGACCCTAGAAGAAAGGCATGGTGTCCAGTGAATCTCTAAAATTCAGTAGAATCTACTGGGCTTCTCTTAAATGTGATGGGGCCAAGTGGAAAATTAACTGGCGCCGCTGAAGTCACTGTGCGATCAAGTGGAAGACAGGTAATGCATGTGATACAGGTGATCGTTCTAGAGAAATCCAGTTTCAATTTGGTAACTCTGGAAGGATGGAGGGCTTAGTTAGGCCCCGTCCTGTATTAAGGCAGCACCACTGTTGATCACTGTATATTGCAGGATGACCGGTCTTTTTGTTTCCTCGCTGTTCTATTCATTATTCACAAAGGACCTCCGAATTATTATACGTATTATGTCTTCACCACCAACGCCGTGGAATGCTGGAGTAGACTATTCATGATACACCGAGATTGATCTACTAGGGTGTTTCCAGGTCTTCATAAAGGTGAAACCCCGGCCTTTGTAAATCGGAGAAAATTTCTATTCAACTAATCTGGTAGAAATTTTATGACCATGGAGAGGTGGGCTTCATTAATTCACAGCAGGGTCGAATCAGCGTCTATTTCATGGCATCTCCAGGTTCATTATGAGCTGAGATATTTTAAAGTTGAAAGGTGCAACTACGTCTTTTTGGCAACGCATGCATTGGCATCAATGCCCGTTGCCATTATGCAAATCATCCTAAGACATTTCCTTTAGTTGTTTACAGTTAACTATCTATTTGGCTGTGCAATTCGATTAAATTACTCAAGCTCATTAAAATTTCCATTTCCTTTCTTTTTTTTCTCGTTCCGTTATCCTTTTTTCTAAACCTTATTTCTCATGACAGCGTGGCCAATGCAGTGAGATGTCGTGGATTTTTCGTACGAAAATTTCCAAATCATATTTTTACGTATGGTATCTCGGCTCGAAAGAAGCTGACGGAATTCGAGGTGCAACAGTGAGTCGTCGAATTTATCATTTGTCTACAAACCAGCTTTGCTTTATCGTTGTTCACTCGTAAAAATCCCATTCTCTTAGGTGGTGCTACCAATTATGCGTCAGCTCTTGAGGGACAGCTTCAAGAAGGCACCAAACAAAGCAACCGTTCAGGTAGGGGGTTTTTAATGCTGACTGTTGTGCTGATTTAACGTCCACTCTACAGATTTCAAGCAAAGGACTCAAACTTGTTCAATCGGTTCCGGCAATGTCACGTAGTGGAAAAGTGAAGATGCAGTTGGCCAAGTTACAAATTTCCGCCAGCTGTATAACTTACAGGTGGTGTAATCTTTTTATCTCCCGCTATGAAAACAAGCTGTTCAAAAGTGTTATGATGAAGCAGATAAAATAAATCAGTTAAAACCGAAGTTATCGGTGAGCGAATGATTTTCTGCTTCAGTATGACTGGTCGAGCACCGTTCGACGACGTGGTGGGAGTAGTAATGTTGGTGATCAATCCGGAGATGAACTCCTCCGTGCACGTTCACTGCTACCGTTGTGATAGTGCCGAGACGGCACAGATCATGCACGCCAACATACAGGTACGCTCAGAATCCGACCGAATAGCGTTGTCTGTGAAAAATACGTTATCTTCGAACGCTCCAGCAGATCTTCTCCAACATATCTTCCAAAAAGAATAAAACATGTAGAGATAAAAATGAAGGATGCCATGCAGTAAAAGTAAATCAATCTAAAAATAGATGTGTTCACGATTTTACAACGTAGTAAGCTTTATATAATCATCATGAAAATATTGTTGCATGACGAAGAAGTGAAGGCATTTTCATGTTGTTGAAAACTCGGTGTGGTTTTAGCAGCTATAATCTAACCTGGAGGTTGGTTAATGCAGTTACGAAAAGCTGTGAGATATCAAGCTTTTTTATTATTTCGTTGCTTTCATTGATTTATTTTTTATCATTTCATTTCCTATTTTCTTTCGATCTCTCACTGATTTGACGTCGCTGGTTCTCACAGGATATCCCATCCAACATATCGGTTCGAGCCGTATTAGGCCAACAATGCACCCGGTGCCCTCTCTCCCTCCCCTCCCATTTATCTCTGCACGGTCAACAAATTGGTATTAGACTTGTTTGGAGAAAAGTTTCTTTGATTCAAAAAGGTGAGGACATGGTAAAGTTCTAGACAAGCCTCCCAAGGTTCCATGAAAAATCAACTCGATTAGTTTTCAACAACATTCATGGAAAACTCAATGTCCCAATTTATCTATCCTTAGAGGTGATTGAAAGCATATCTGGCCTATACAATGACTCGTGGCAGCCTACCGATCTATCCACTCAGTGCTGCTATCCTCCCTGACAAGTTTGGTAACTGTCCACTGACCTCAGTAGGATGGAAGCCTTCGTGAGTCGGCGATACGGTATCGAAGCAACGACTGCGTGCGTTTTTCAGGCCACCTCTAACCACTGCGCTACATGGGTCATATGAATAAATAAAAATAAATTTGCCAAGTCGCTTCTTTGTGCCTCTATAAAATTTGTTGACTAAGAGTGCAATAGTTAACACAAATGGATGATCAAAAATGTTCAGTTACTCATTTCTCGACCGGAAATTCAACGATCAATCATGGTCCTGGAGCAGCGACTCTTCCTTACAGGACTTCTCGTACCAAGGTAATACCCTATAATGTCCTTTCTATGTCACTTCTTTAGGTGCTGGAATATTGATATCTATTTTTTCCATGTGAGCTACAACATTCCTATCCAATTTTCGTTCCTTCTTCTAACAGAGTACAGGGAAAAAATGTTACGGCGGAAATTTCCTGAGAAATAAGCATATCCTGTTGGAAGGTTCACAGCTAAGAGCAACATTTACACCTACGCTGGCTTTTCGGCAAATGACCGTAATTTCTAGATCAACAGAGTAGTTCAAGAGTTGAGTGCTCTATCGATTCATAGAGGATACTTTGCTCTTGTACTTAACCCGCTTATGATTTTTCCACAGTGCCCTATAATACCTCACTAGGAATTCCAAAAACTGGAAAGTGATTTCCCACGAGAAACTTTCTATAAAGCTCGGGATTGATCGAATAATTCACTGTTCTCTTTGTGAGCAAACACCGAGTTGTTACTTTTGCATAGATTTGCATATTCCAAAAGTTTTCGCTCCAATTAGTAGAAATGTGATAGAGATATAGATAGAGACACTGTGAGATAGAAATTTCCAAATAAACAGTTTATGTTCACAATATGAGAACGTTCTATTATAAGATCGAGAAGGTTAACGAGATCATCGTCGAACACGAGAGCTCGAATCATGTCGGAAGGCCTTAGGCATCCAACAACAGAAAGTAAGCTGGACGGAAAGGTTTTCTCCCACGAATTCTCTAATTTGCCCGAAAAGGCCAGGAAAAAAATGCCCAGACGAGTGGTCGAAGAGCTGAAAACTAGGCTCAACAACAACGACTGGCGATCAGTCCGAGTGAGTTGTGTATTGTATTGAGTGAGCGCCGATTTTAAGACATTTTCATACGCTTCATTGATTGTACTTTTCATTTAGAACTCCCTGCAGTGGATGGACATACGAAAAGACTCGCCGTTCATCGAAACGCAATCTGACATCCCGTTGCGCATGTTTGGTGACACGTTACTAAGAGAATCAAAGTCGAAGAGTCTGGACAACCTTGATGTAAATGCTGTTTCTACGTGAGTGACACAACATTCTCAAGAGAAATCTACTCAGATACGCTGCCTAAAATTAACACTGATAAATACGACCGATGCCTGCAACATATTTCAAAAGGATTGGAGATAAAAGTATTACTGTGCCTGCACTTGTTCCTAGAAACGTCTAGACGCGTTTAAGTTTAACGAGTTTAGCTGGGTTAAATTGATAAAGGCAGTTACAGTCCACAGAATTTGGTATGCGGATAACGACAAATTCGTAGTTCCAGTGATCTTCGAGGTAGCGAGAACCCATTCGTTTGCCGTCTACCTCGTCTATACTTACCACGTTCATACGGACCGTGTGAAGCTATCGAGTGTTCGAAGACTGACGGACCGCGTAGGCCAAAGATTAAAAGAGTTTCTAGCAATCGTACTAACCTCTAGCACTGCTCATCTCACCACGCGTACATAATGAATGTTTTGTGTCTTTCCGTTGTTTACCATAAATGATGTAATGAAGGGTGTAAAATGTGATGGAGCTTTTGAAATCTGACGTATCGCGGGTGTTGACACGTCTACGTGTATGTCTATGTCTACTATAATGCTAGTGAAATTATTTTAGAAACACACCACATCACGTAGATAAAGCACCGTTGCCGAAAAAATGCCTTACAAATGTAAGATTTATTAAACAAATCACTCCAAGTGGTTAACCATGCACTGTCTCTTCAATGTAACAATCCTGCGCCGCTCCTCCCAGTATTGTCGTTCTCTTAGGGCAGCCGTCAAGCGATCTCTGGCCGAATCAAGGTCACAGTTGGTGTGATGTCGTACCAGTACCAGTTGTCTCTCGAGTGCCAGCAAATTCCGTTTTTCTTCCCAGTAACGCCGCTCTTCTATCGCCGCTTCTGTACGCGCTCGAGCACAATCAATCTCAATGCAAAGAGCCTTCTTGCGCAGCTCTTCCACAGTTTCCCTGGAAAGGAAAAACCGACGTTGTGAAAAGAACAGAACTATGGGAAGCAATAATGGTACAATGTCTCAGTTGCTACTCTGAGGTGTGCATAATATTCACAACTTTCCCTACAGAACTGTTTTGTTGCAGACAAAGAAAAAATGTTCCCTTTCCGTTAAAACCAACAGCAGTCAACATATTGTCGTCAGAGGAGTAAACAGTAATTAAAATATGATTTAGACACCGGCATAACCTCGTAGCGAAATGTTTTTGCTTGTCAAATTATAGCGAGATTGACTACCGATTCACAGATGTCGGTTAATTCCTACTAAATGAGATTATTACAGAATATTGTAAAGCACACATGTAATCATCGGCTAAACACCTAGGTCACTGAATTCAGTTTTTCCGAGACTAATCAATCACCTGATCTCTACCCTACCATATTTTGTAACTGACAATACTCGAACGATATATCAAAGCTAAAGCGTGCAACTCTTTTTGTCAAACCCATAGTTTCCTTCTTTGGTCTTTTGTTAAGTAGCTATTGATAAGCCGAAAGAGTTTGAAACGTGTGTAAATAGGTATGCATACTGACGTCGTCAAGTCGAGAGCTCCAGTTCTCGGCTCACTGTAATTGCACATCGTAGAATCAAGAGCATGGGAAGTTTGCTCTGCGAAGCTCGTAGTGTCAGCTGGGAATGACAGGCTTGGTGGACCTATGTAAAGTTTCATTCAAATTCATTTAAAAATCTAAAAAGCAGCTCTAACTAAATACTACAATAGCATCAATGCTTACAATCCGTATTGGAACAGCTAGCCACGCGGTCATTTTGCAGCTCCCCAATAATGGACAGTAATCCGGCAGAACCCTACAAAATTATGTGGAAAAATGAATTCGTCGTTTTCTCTCTTAGCAATCGCGAGATTGTTAAACAGCATACGTTTTACTTCCATACAATAATACACATACAACACAATCGTAGCTGACGTTTCAGCAGAATCGCCTTCTTCAGAGCTGCTTTTTTCATGTCTTCCACCGAGGAAGAACAGCCTCTCAGAGTGGCATATAGCTGACGACTCTGAGCGGCTGTTCTTCCTCGGTGGAAGACATGAAAAAAGCAGCTCTGAAGAAGGCGATTCTGCTGAAACGTCAGCTACGATTGTGTTGTAGGTGTGTTATGGTATGGAAGTAAACGTATGATGTTTAACAACCTCGAAATTGTTAAGAGAGAAAACGACGAATTCATAATTCAATGCCGAGGCTAATAGAAAGTCGATCCTGGGTACTATGTAGAAAAAGTTGATTGCAAAGAAGTACTAGAAAACGCAGCAATAAAACCACCTGTGTCGACTTGTGGTTGAGATCACCACACAATTTTGACAGCCTTGGTTTCAACTTTAGTCTATCGGCGATATACTGTTGACTAGATGACAAACGAATCTCTCTCGAACCACCTTTTCCAAAGCAACTTTGTCTCTATAAACAACATCCGCTGACCAGAAATGCCAAAAATTTAATAGAAAACCCTACCTTATATCTCAGATATTTTTTTACTTGTCGGATTTCATCTCGAATTTTTTGGTCGATCTGCATAACAGTGCGCTTCTCCTCAGCTACCGTTGAGAGATAATCAGCCATTTCTTGCAACAATTTTCGTTTTAACTAAAACAAATAAAGATAACCACAGAGATTCCGAGATATTTGAAAAATTCAGACCCTATGCTAGATTTCAATCCGCGATTAAACTGAGGCCTTTGCTCTGCTTTTCTCTCAGCCAGTTTTCTACCTCAACGGTGCCATCTGCAATCACCCATCAACGGAAATGATCTGGCGAGCACAAATCAGTACTGAACTCGGTTTCACATAATACCTTGCCGTTTGAAAGTAGTGGGCAGTAGGTAAAAAGTTGAACATTGTGATTTCGACCACAAACTCAGCTTAACTGAGTTCAATGCCGATTTGTGTTCCCCATATCATTCCCGTTGACGGGTAACTACCGATGGCACCGTTAGGGTAAAAATAAACTGGCCGAGAGAAAGGCAGAGCAAAGGGCTCAGTGGCGCAGTGGGTAACATGTGAGCCCACGGGAAAGGGTAATAGTGGGTTCGAATATGGACTAACGTCCATGTTTTGCAAATATTTCAGCACCATTGTGGTTTTACTTCACCTAAAAATCTTGCCGTGAAAGAATAATGGGCAGCAGATAAAAAGGTAAGCATGAATAGAAATAGATGAACAGATGTAATCTGTAATGATAACTTTTGAACAAATTAAGCGACACTCTTTAAAAATTGCTTCGAAGTCATTTTTTTTTCGCGCAGCTTGAATCTGGAACGTATTAGGAACGTTTTAGAAGGCAAAGTTGGAGGGACGTATAAGAGGGCAAAGTTGAAGTCTTAGAGATAAATGTTAACAACTAGACCCATTTTCCAAAACACTGCCTTTAAGAAAAAGAAACTCAAAAAAAAATGTTGAAGAGAACTAGTGGCATCATGTAATTTGTAATATATCTTAACTTTCAAACAAGTGATCCCTATGATAGGAAAAGTCTCACCTCAGTGATTAAACATTTAATAAATTTTTCCAAAATCTAACCAAAATAGCTTCCTTCGCTCTTCCTCCTCCAAGAGAACTTTTGTGGAAAATTTCATAATTACTGCAGTACATCTCAGCTATATAATCCAGTTCCCTCCTAGCAAACCTCGCTACTCCGCTGCACGTTCCCTACAAAACAAACATTCATCCCAAAACTGTACCTTATGGAGCTTCAAGCACACCTCTTTAGCTTCTTGCACGCTTTCCGCTCGGCGGCAGCGCTCTAGGATGCTGTTGCACAACTCGCCAGTATCAAAGCTCTCGTTCTCATTCTTGACGACAGCGGACTCATCTGACGGCTCGTCACTTCGAACGATTGTCTGCATTTCTACAAACTACAGCTTAAGAAAAACTTCCAGAGTTCTCCATATAAGTTTGCAAACATACGATCACATCAGAAATTATACAACTTGAAGCAAGAATCCTTTGCTTCGTAACTACAAAACACTGCTTGCGTCCTACTGCAAATCCCTTCCCACCGCTAATACAAATGCAGAGAGAATATTCTATGTGAAGATATAAAAAAGTTATTAACAACGTTCAAAGATGAATACGCTGGATATAAATAAATGGTTAAAATGAATGAATGGAATTTGAGCGTTTTCTAGTGGGACCGATTCATTGTCAAGTGTTTTATGTATCTACGTGACTCCAGTGCCTGTAGCGCAGTGATTAAAGGCGCCCTACGATACACACGGGTTCTATCCCCGCGCCTCAAGCCCATCAGGCCTTCCATCTCTCCGGGGTCGTAAATTGCTACCAGGCTTCTCTGCGAGGATAGTTGCGCTGACTCGACACATTGGTAGGCCACCGCGAGTCATTGTATAGGTCAGATATGCATTCAATCATCTAACGATACTTATTAAAATCGAATGCATTGCACATCCCTCAGCGATTGATCTTCATCCATTATGTGACTAACACGTCAGTGCCAACGAATGTGGTTTGGAGTGTAGCCTTTGCCGCATAATCCTGTGTGTGCTGCTTTTTGAATGCAACCAATGTTATAAGCCGTGTATAGCGTCAGTCAGCGACTGTTTTCAACATTTAGAGACTTAGTTCCAAATCCTTGGCAGCCTCAAGCCTTGAACTGACATCAACTCATGTCACACGATCTGTCCCTTCTACGTTCTGTTCTCTCCAGAAAAATTTCATCTTGATGTAAGAAGGAAGGTTGCATCTTATTTACAAAGATCTCTATCTTCTACAGACTAAGGTTCACTACAAGTTGAGCTATATTTATTCAAAATTGAGAGGCTGAATAATATCAAGATACATAAGAACAGCTCCAGACACAATAAGGCAGGAAACCACCGTTAGAATGGCTCGTCATAGCAATTAAAAAGGACAGGAGTCAGTGGTTTAAAGAGCATGATCACAAAATTTCTCTAGTTCTATTCAGGTCAATATACCTTATCCACTTGGGCATCGAGTTACGGTTAGAAACCGATTTTTAAGGCTGTAGGTTCATCTCTGCTTCACGGGCTATACGACCAGTTACGGAGTTGTACAAAATCAGACCACCTATCCAGATTGTGACCAGGAATTTCCCGAGAATTTGCAGATCTGACAAGATTATATGTCAACCCTGTTACAGCTTGTAGCAACCATCAGCATCCTGCATAAAAGGGCGCCACCGAGTGAGTATGCTTAATTGCAGGGATGGTCCAATGAAGAAGATTTGATGCGAAGGAGAAGACGCTACATCGAGACGAAGCAGAACGGTGGACTATTGTTGGATCATCGGCTCTGATGAAGACAAAGACGTCAAAACTTTAGCCGAATAAGAATTATTTATATACCTCGTGTAAGCTTATCAAAGAAGGAATGCATGTTGCTTGCAGCAAGGTTTGCACTTCGCTCATAAAGCGCAACTACGGGAACAGGGCACTTGAGGAGTAAACTAAAAAGACTAAATATACAGGATATACACGGATCTCCCTCGTATGAGGGATCCCGAGCTGGTTAGTGGCGAGGCTACGTGGCGCCTCCTCAATCGCCGACCAAAAGCGACTTTGCTTCCCTGAGACGCAGGTGGATCCAGGGGATGGACTCGCTGTTTATGCTGCGCCGATTTAGCACATACTTTCTGTATTTGCTAGGCATTTTCATGCATGCGTATATGGGTGCGTTCTCGCTTTATGTGGATTGCATTCTACGAGTCAATTCGGCCAAAAGCCTGCAATCAAGTGGCAGGGAAGTATATGGGAGGCGGTTAGGAGTCGCCTCCAACAAATAAGCACAATGTCCACTCTGGAAGAGCATGGCAAGTTACTCGTGAACATACCCAGCTCCCACGTTCAGAGCTCAGCAAACTACACGTGGGTATCAAAATGCGAAACAGTAAAAAAAAAACGGCCCTCATTCCGCTGACATCGAAAGATGGCAAGTTACTCGTGAACATACCCAGCTCCCACGTCCAGAGCTCAGCAAACTATACGTGGGTATCAAAATGCGAAACAGTAAAAAGAAACGGCCCTCATTCCGCTGACATCGAAAGAGCCCCCAATTTCGCAGAGTTGAGTAGAACGAGTAGGGAGAGGCTGCTAAAATCTCAGAGCCAATGGAAGCTGCCTGGATTACGAAGAACTATGTTGACGACCTGTACCTACAATTGCACATACACCTGCATCCAAATCCTCGATAGAGGACTTGCTCATGCAAGCAAGAAAGACAAGGTACGAAGTCATCGGTCTAGCCGAGACGAGACGACGCTACCCATTCAGCGCCGTCTATGACACTGGATAAGAACTGTTCCTCAGAACATGCGACAATAGAGGAGACGGCGGCATCGGCGTTCTCGTCAACACGAGTTTGCCCATAAACATTGATTCATCTGAACAACTAACAACCCGAATCGGACGTTTTCGATTAAAAAGATGTAGATCAATACCGCCCTTGACAATCTTCGCCGTTTACGCGCCGACATCAAACTATGACGAATAGAAAGTCGAAGCGTTCTATATGGACTTAGAGAGGCTCTACAGAGAAGACCATACATTCTTCAAGGTCACCACTGGAGATTTCAACGCCAAGATTGGACCTAAAAGAACGTCTGAAGAACGTCACATTGGGACCCATGGATTAGAATGGAACGGATAGAGTGAGTGGCTATCTGAGTTTATCATGGCGATCAAGACCATCCATGGTAACTCGCAATTCCAGAAGCCCCACCATCAATGCTGGACGTCGGAGTCTCCCAATGGAGAGTATCATAACGAAATAGACAACAACATAGTTAATAGTCAAACCCTCTTTTTCGGCCCACAGCGCAAGAAAAGACGTCCCATAAGAAAAGACGCTGTTGTCCCATAATTCTACACGGGATCAGACAACTGTCTCCTTCTCACAAGATTCTATTTCTCGCGAAAAGGAGACAAAGTCGCTAAATTCAAAAACCGAAGTCCTAGAACCACCACAAACTGGGACTTATTCATTTCATTGGTCGGCTGTTGGGAAGATGCCGTTGTCGACAACGTCGACGGAGAATATGATCGGCTCATCCAACATCTTCACTTTATCGCTATGAAAGCTGAGAGTTCGAAATTCACCAAGAGACCTCTGTCTCCAGAAACACTCGAGCTGATACGTCGGCGTGGAATCGCACGAGCTGCAGGCAACCGCGAACCAACGTCCGAAATTGCGAAACATTGCAGACAGGCGATAAAAGAAGAACTTAAAGAGAGAAGAGCAGCAGAATTGGTCGAAACTGCACACGGTGAGAAAGCATTCGCAAAGCCCACCAAATTTTCACCAATTTCACGACCAAGATGATTGTACTCCGGCGTCCAAGCGGAAAAGTTAGTGTCTAGAAAGGCAATGGAGAAAATCATCCACGAATACTACTCAGATCTCTTCGATAGCCACGTCCACCTCCCGTCATATCAAATAAAAGAGGATGGACATGTTGTACCACCGGTCCTCCCTTCTGAAATCCGACATGCCATTCCGCCAGTGAAGATTCGAATAGCACTAGGTACGGACAGGATAAAACCAGAACATCTGAAGAACTTTCCGCCAGTCCTCGTAGACACACTGGTTCGGCTCTTCGCACGCTATCTGTCTGAATGCAAGGTTCCTGCTCAGTGGTAGACCAGCAAGACCGTGTTGTTGTTCAAGAAGGGTGACGTACATGATACAGGAAACTATCGCCCAATCTGCATGTTGTCTGTCGTCTACAAACTTTTTACTGGAGTCATCTTAAACAGGATCGACAGAACACCGGACGAAGGACAGCCATGCGAGCAAGCAGGGTTTCGAAAAGCATCTAGTACGATGGACCACATTCACACGACAACAAGGCTCATTTAAGTATCGCGAGAGTACAAAAGACCGCTCTGTCTCACTTTCATCGAGTTAGAGAAGGTCTTTGACTCACATGAAATAGAAGCAGTCATGGAAGCCCTTAGTAGTCAAGTAGTCCGTACTCAGTACATAAAGATTCTTCGTGAGCTGTACAACAATTTCACTACCAAAATTTCTCCATTCTACAACGATATTAACGTTGACGTCAAAAGAGGAGTGAGGCAGGGTGATACAATCTCGCCAAAATTATTTACAGCCACCCTCCAGAACGTCATGCGAACATTGGAGAAAATCATCCACGAATACTACTCAGATCTCTTCGATAGCCACGTCCACCTCCCGTCATATCAAATAAAAGAGGATGGACATGTTGTACCACCGGTCCTCCCTTCTGAAATCCGACATGCCATTCCGCCAGTGAAGATTCGAATAGCACTAGGTACGGACAGGATAAAACCAGAACATCTGAAGAACTTTCCGCCAGTCCTCGTAGACACACTGGTTCGGCTCTTCGCACGCTATCTGTCTGAATGCAAGGTTCCTGCTCAGTGGTAGACCAGCAAGACCGTGTTGTTGTTCAAGAAGGGTGACGTACATGATACAGGAAACTATCGCCCAATCTGCATGTTGTCTGTCGTCTACAAACTTTTTACTGGAGTCATCTTAAACAGGATCGACAGAACACCGGACGAAGGACAGCCATGCGAGCAAGCAGGGTTTCGAAAAGCATCTAGTACGATGGACCACATTCACACGACAACAAGGCTCATTTAAGTATCGCGAGAGTACAAAAGACCGCTCTGTCTCACTTTCATCGAGTTAGAGAAGGTCTTTGACTCACATGAAATAGAAGCAGTCATGGAAGCCCTTAGTAGTCAAGTAGTCCGTACTCAGTACATAAAGATTCTTCGTGAGCTGTACAACAATTTCACTACCAAAATTTCTCCATTCTACAACGATATTAACGTTGACGTCAAAAGAGGACACGCCAAACAGTCGAAGATAAGGTAGGCGGGACACGTAATGCGTATGAATAATAGCCGATGGACAAGAGCAGTTAGTGACCGGATTCTTCGGGATGTCAAACGTACTGCAGGAAGACCACCGACCCGATGGTCAGAGTTCTTCACGAAGAACCTAGAAGAAAGATATAATGCTCGACTAGTGCTTAGAGCGAGCAGGATCCACTGGGCTACTCTTGCACGCGACAGGGAAAGATGGAAGAATTATTGGCGACCGTTCGAGTCACTCGACGATCAGCGGGACTACAGGTGACACAGCTAAGTACACAACCAGACAGAAGTGTGGCTGAATCGAGTGAACGAGCACATAGATTATTCATCAATATTATTATTTTGGATCGAGGACGACAGCAGATCATCAATAATTAGTTTAAGCACGTTTTCTTGCCTGCAAAACGTCTCCAAAAGAAAGATCGTCCCATTAGTGCTGTACAGATACAAGAAAGCACCATCAAAGCAGGCTATCCAGCCGGTGAGAACAGAACAACTGCGAAAACCTGCGGGACTGGAAGGATATAATGGTGCTAAATTGAAAAGATACTAGAAGTCACTACGTTGTAAACGACATGTAACGCAACCCTTCCCGTCAACATATCGATACCGCAAATTCAAAAGAATTGTGGGCTGCGGTTTTTTAGACCACGATGTTTATAAGATTGACAAAATCGCGTCGAGAGTTCCGACTGAGGCACGCAATGTGGGAACGCATTGGTGGACGCCTAGCCATGTTTAGCAACAAGCACTTTGCTGGAACTGCACTTGTGGAGGCATCCCAAATAGCTTTACCATCTTATTAAAAAGAAAAGATGTGCGTAAGTGTCGACGTTTAGTGTTCAAGTGTAGCAATTGCACCTCTATGCATTCCTCATACGCTGCAGTCTCTGTGGTGGGTCCTTTCTTCATCACCAACAGTCCCTTACAGCGAACCAAATCCGCCCGAAAAAGGATTTTTGCAAATGATTGTGTGTGAAGGAGAGCTTTTGAGATCCTATACAAAGCAAAATTATCTACATTGAATCTTCCAGATATCTCCGAAAGTCTCCAACCTACGCGGAGCAGCTTCTTCTGCAGCCAAAAACATGGTCCAAAAGTTTGCCAAGCAAAATTAAAGAACTCTTGAGAAAGAGAAGACACTTGCAACTATCTACAACTTGTACACACATAGAATTGCCGAACTGCACAAACGCCATTCGCAGATTGGACTGGAGAAGCTTTATCGGTGTTTACAGGAAAAGATTCAGTAGAATGCCTAGCCGTGAAACAGAACGGTAACATTAAGAGATCTTTTTTGATTCACAGCACCTATTGCTATTCCCACTCTGAGAACCCTATGCAAGTATAAGCATGAAGCCTAACGCATCTCCCGGCCACAAAAATATCATGGCCGATCTTCTACGATATGGCAATCACTGTTTAAATGGTTTATTTTCAATACGTCAAACTTGCAGGAACAACGGAGAGCTAAACAATGGACGACACTGAGACCTTTCTTTTAAAAACAGAATACAATAGTGATCTACAAAGTGATTGAAAAGTAATTTCTTAGTTTAGAATCCTCATAATCCATTTCTTAACTGTAGTTTTTACTACAAATAAACATAAAAAGAAGGCGTATAGCATGAAATTTTATTTAAAATGAAACACGGGCATCGACGATCGTCAACGGCTTCTCAAGAAACCTCGGAACTGCACCAACTGATTTCGCCAGAAACTCTTGCGGGATGGAAGACACCATTTGTCGTACTAGCCCTTCGACTTTTTCCAAAGTCACCGTTTGGTAGAGGAGACTTACTTCTTCAACCAGCTCCGACGGATTAATCGCACAATGTTAACGTAGGACTTCTGACTGGAAAATCACGCGAACCACGTCGACCAATCCACCACCCGGAGAAGTGGATGTTCTGTCATTCTCGAATGAAAGTACCAAAATGTGAACAGCCATCTTGTGTAAAATCAAATATTCAATACTCTTCACAACCAATGTCAAAACTTAACAAGACGACGGTAGCTGGACATGATCCTTGCAAAGTAAAACGTCTGGTCATGTTTGCACGCCTCCCAAATTTCGTAGCAAATAGTTATTAACCATAATTATGCTGAGATATTTGGAAAACTCCGGACCGCTGGTGTCTGCGGTGGTGACCGAACACGCTATTACCCTATCCGCTTTCGGGAAGCTAACACGTTCACCATCACACCATGCGGGTTTTTCGTTTCTCCCTTCTCTGAGCTGTGCTATTAACCTATAGTACTATCAGCAAACACCTACAACGGGTTATTATTTATTTTACATAACCTCGCCAAAATATCTACTGTGTTGGTCCCAGTACTTCTTGCGGTTGTATCAGCAGCTGCATAGGGATTTCGTCTTCTTTATGAATGTCGTGGAATACTATTCGAGTCAGTTCTCCTTACAATTTTGGAGACAGCCGGGCTAAGGCTTTCTCGCACGTGGATTGGAGGACAGCATTGGGGCGTGGATCGAACTAGGGCCTTTGCTTCTTGACCGATGACATTACTAACCATTCCGCTATCCCGGTCCACTCAAATAAAAGCAACATAATATTCCGTATGATTGAGGAAACAAAAGATTGGTATTAGCATCTATTAGGCTAACGTTTCGGTGCCTTCGCCTTTTTCACAGTCGCGTTAATCTATGTCGACACCACACAGTTGCCGCGATGTGAGTGTTCGTAGTCGCATCGAGTCAAGTCTTGATAGTATGGGAGAACCGCTCGAATGGGGAACTTCTTTCAGCGTAGCCCTTTTATACGTTACGGACGTTGGTCGATTCCCGCCACCCAGTATGGTCTGTGTTTTGAGGGGTCGTGCGTTCTCACATTGTGCACACCCCATTGCTACGGCGACCAGCTTGGGACTCATCCACTTGGATTAACGCGGCTCCGAGGAAGGCGAATGCGCCGGAACATTAGCCGGATGAAGGTTTGCACCAATCTCGTGTTAGCCCAATCATGTAGAGAATCATTGACTGCTATGACCAAGGTTTAATCAAAGTCGGTTTTTGAGATTAAAAACAAAATAATTAAAAATAAATAACGAAATAATTGTATCAAACGAAGTTTTTTTTAAATTTTATTTGATCCGTCTTCACGTCTGCTGTGCGAATCCCAGCACTTCTCACATCCAATCCGTTCCTTGGCATACAACGTCCACGAAGATCCTCCAAGTTTTTACATGTGGGTTCGGTCGCTGCTTAACAATTTCCATTTCATCTTGAATGTCGTAGAATGCTGTTCAAGCAATTCTCCCTGGAGTCTTGAGATGGGATTGCATTCGTACCCAGTTGGACTGCACAGAGTGATGAGTGATTTTTCCCAGACAAATCCGGTACCAATTTCCCGATCCCGGAGAGACGAGGGGCGTGGTTGGCCCGGGGCAGAATCGAACTAGCACCATACTCGTGATAACAGACATCACTACCACTGTGCTATCCGCCCCATATCAAACGAAATAATCGCTCTGAAAACAACAGCATAGGTTTAATCCCCATACATTAAAGAGTAAACACAGAAATGATAATATTAGAATTTGTATTTTTCCTTGATGAGCTTACACGAGGTTGATAATAATCTTTATTATCGGCTAACGTTTCGACGTCTTCGTCTTCATCAGAGCCGATGGTCCACGCTTGTCTTTCGCCTCGATGTGGCGGCTTCGCCTTCGTGTCGAGTCAGGTCTTCTTCAGCGGTCCGTCTCCTCGAATGAGGCACACTCATTCAGTGGTGCCCTTTTATACACGATGCTGATGGTGAATATATTCATATAAATAAAGATTATTATCAACCTCGTGTAAGCTCATCAAGGAAAAATACGTATTGATTAAGCACACCGAGGTTCAAGGAAAGTCGGTTTCGAAGCATTAGAATTTGTGTATTAATTACAAGTGTTCTAAAATAGAAAGTTACTTGCCAATCACAATCACGCGTAACTACTGCTCGACCAAAGGAGACTGTAATGCCGTAATACTACTACTATAATACTAATAATAATGCATAATACGAGAACGTTTAGTGGATACGAATGATGACTTGTAGGATGAACTCGGTAAAAGCCAAGAAGAGGTATTTGTTGCGCTCGAGCTACAAAAATCGGTGAGTGGCCAACTAGCCAATATCGACAAATATGCTCACTTAATTACAATGATGCTGAATTATTCGCAGAACTCCGGACCGTTGGTGTCTGCGGTGGGGACCGAACACGCTATTACACCTTCCGGCGCCTAACTCGTTCACCACCACACCATACGACTCCTCCGTTTCGCCTTTCTTTCAGTCGTATTATTGTCCTAAAGGTATAGTATACACTAGATCTAGACTAGAGCACACACACTGCACTAGATCGACAATTTTTTCCCAAGACAATCCGGAGCACACAATACATAGCTCGCTCTCGAAGTTTAGATCTTAGAAGAATACTCCGTCTTCGACCACAGGTAGAAGAAAGAAACATCAGAGTAGATTGCGACAGAATAAAAAAACCTTAGGGAACACCATAAAAAGAAGAAATGGAGCCGAAGTAGATGATCGTTGAAGACATAGACCAGGTCTATTCATTGCTGGAATCAAACTGAAGATCTTCAAGTCAAGCCGATGTCGCACACACACTAGAACAAGAGTGCGATTACCGCAATGAGTGACGCTCACATGACAATGTAATGAATGAAAGAAGTGCAGGGACAAGGACGATATATGAGTGCTAGAAGATGAACACCTCTAAGATATCGTAGCTCAACATTCATGAACACCTTCCCCGCCGCCACGATGAGGTAATAAGCTTTTGAGAGGCAAATATGCACAGTGATCCCGACAATTCAGTTACCCATTTCACCTTATTTCTTATATCATGTGCGCGCATTACAAACCGCCTCTATATGTTGTAAGGAACCCAACGTTTCTCTCCTACGATTTCTCATCTTGAATTCATCACCCACGATGGGCATGGTACTTGCGTACGAGTTCTGCTGCTAGTTGACTGTCTGTTTTATCCATGAACGTCACTGAATGCTGATGGAGTCGCTTCTTCACTGAATACTGGTGGAGCTCTACTACATCGCTCACAGGTCTCCACAACAGGCAGTTTCAGATCTTTATGGATTAGAGGGCGCGTGTTGCGCAGTGGTCGGAGGTGCCCTGCAACACACACGTGGAATCGATCCCCGCGCTCATGACCCACCAAGCCTTCTATCCCTACGGGGTCGGCAAATTGGTACTAGACTTGTCTGAGATGATAACAGCACTGGTTCGATGCATCAGTAGGCCACCACGAGTCATTGTAAAGGCCAGATATGCATTCAATGATCTTCAACGATGTTTAATGAAGTCGAATGCATGGCGCATCGCTGAGGGATTAATCATCGACGAGAGCTTTATCCTTTATTTTTTTATGGGTTGGAGGAAACTCTGCTAGAGAAATCTGTTGCCATCTTATTCACTCGCGATGGAGTGATCGTTTAGTAATTGCCTAGCGAGGTCACAGCAACGACCATTCATGTTTAATAACTGCGCTTCCCTCGCCACATTTTACATCGTTGTAAAAAGCATTACTAATGAAAGAAGGAGATCTCTGCTGGATGAAGCAAAGCACCCACCTCTTCAGCTCACGTATGACACCAAATGAGAATGCAAAGCTCGAAAATGGAAGCAAAATTCTGCCTACGCAAAGATAAGATACAACGGCAAAATGTCGAATCAGATCGAAATGCACTGCTAGGAAGTTGTACTGGTGATGCAGTACGGTAGTACACAGCGACAGAAAACAATCGCAAACGAAACGGCTTCAATTCCATCTATGATGAACGCTGAAGAGTGACAGACCACCAAACTACCTCCAGTGGACAATATGAGTGTAGACTGGAAAGTCTGATGCACGACAGTTTGTCTCCAAGAATACCTGACCTAAGTGTTTGGCCAAGGTGTTACCGTTTAGCACTTTTTACAGGACTGCTAAACGAACTCCTCAAAAGATAAGGCACTTGGTTAGTAGCGTTACACTTTAGTAAGTCTGCTACAAGTTAATACGGTCATTAACATAAAACGATGCAAATCTCATGACTTATAAGACGATGAGCCAACAAATGTATGCATCTCTGTCGCTCCCTCTCGCGCGCGCTCTCTCTATCCCTTCCTCTCTTCCTATGTCCTACATTCTACACTGGGCACATTCCTAGATTCTTGTTAACATTTCCTAACATCTGTCGTACAAATTCGGATAAAGAGTAACTTGAGATGAAATGTATGCATTCGGAAAAAACGCTAGGACAAACGATGTTGCCAGAAAGATAGGAAAGTCTGGAATGGGCAAGGAGTCAGTCGCACGGATCGTGTAGCGCATCGATCGGCCGTGGGGACTGGGCCCCACCCGTGGAATCCCCATTGGTGGTCATCGTGGGAGTGCACTGGTACTCCGTCTCAACAAACCTCTACCACGAGTATATTGGCAAAGAGTATTGTAATATACGTATTCCTAAGAAAAAAGAGACGGAGTAAATGTGAAAGATGATTTCTTGATTTTTAGACTACGCTAAGAATGTGCAAATGAATGAGTAGGAATTCTTAGGACTTCAGACGAATCCAAGAAAACCTAGTCCTATTAGAAAGATGTTAGGCAATGTATGAGATGTTTTCTATGAGACATCTTCTAAGAAATCTCACAGCTCAAATCCCTTTTAAGAGGATAGAGGATTGGCAAGTCCATAGATGGTAGAGAATAATTACAATAGATACCGGTGTAACACGGAACAAAACAAAGAAGCCAATTGTTCAGGGTTCAAGTAGTCGTATGAATGTGGGAGTCTAAGAATTCCAGGGATTTAGCTGGCGTCAGAATAATGAGCACACTTGGCCTTCTCGCGTCGCAATATGCAACCAATACTTGGCTTGGTCTCCTTTGAAAGAATCAAAAAATCATTGTCATCTAAAAACATAACCTTACGTTAGAATGTGGCTTACTAGACAGCAGTTCAGTGAATCTACACATTTCTGAAACAGCAAATTCCTTGGAAGTACTGAATACGGTAACGAAGTTTTTTCTGCAATCGTTGTACGTAATTTCACGTAGCGGTAGTTATTCGAATTGGCGATTCCGAGTAGGTACACATTACATTCTTGGTTAGTAGTGCTAAGCTTGTCTAATGATGGATTCGTTTGCTTGCATTCAGAGAGAATTCAAAATTTTTGCCACTAGTAAGTGCTTACTGTTCCAGAACGATGTCGATGATGTCAGGGCGAAAAGTGCAAAAGGTTATGGTCCAACCCATCAACCTAATCTTCCGGTTCGCTTGGTTTCTCTTCGTTTATGCTTTTTATGGATGGGACTGTTTTTCAGGTACCTCCAAAATCGAACGAGGATTCAGATTTGGCTCTATGAGGATGTGACTCATCGCATTGAGGGCTATATCGTTGGTAAGCGTTAATGCGATTTCCTTTGCGATGTTGGACCTCTTTGTCGCCTTTTCTTTTCTGGAAAGCACTACTTAGCTTCGGGCTAGTGCTGCTATTCATGTTATATACTGCAGCGTAAATTTGTATTCGTCTCAAGCAGTAACTTTATAGCTTCACTGTTTTGTTCTCCTACCTAACAACTTTCGTTTTACACGATCGGGATGCGTTAGTGACAGTGTCTTTGAGTTTTCTTATCATGGAAATAGTATTCACCTGCCTCTTCTTCTTATATGCATATTATAAAGGCTGGGGTTCTGACCAACATGTGTTGAAATTGTTGACCTTAGACAAGGTTTGCTACCGAGGTTAAATGACGGTTGGTTTGAAAATTGTTTTGCTGGAATGTTTTTTCTACCCGTTAGTATTTCTTCTTAGGCTTCGATGAATATATGAATGTTGTTCTGGATGAGGCTGAAGAGCTTAATATGAGGACGCAAAGCCGTAACAAGCTTGGTCGCATCCTTCTCAGGGGGGACAACATCACAATGATCCATGCCGTTACTGTCTAGGCAACAGTTTGTCTCTTTACGTTTTTAATGTTATGCGTTCACTACTAACCAGTGTTGTTATTTTGTTGTCGGATCTCTCTTCCGTGTTTACGATTGTTTTAGTCCTTTGTAGGTCTAATTTTGTTACACTGGAATAAATCTTTCGAACGCTTGTTGACATAGTCTCATTTGTGGTAAACACCAATATAGATGCCCACAAATTTGCATTAATAACTATTGGACATTCTTTACGCTGTTAGGGATTGGGATGGTTGCGAACTTGGTGATACTGGTTTATCTGCTCGTTAACGTTTACGCAATTTTGAACACCGGCGTACAGCTTCGGATTGAGGAGCTCTTTGATACTACGGGACATACTAACAATTGGGCTGTGAGTGTTCTTTCCCTCGTAGTCTTTAGGTTCAGTCCTTTAGGTTGAAATATTGAGTTGATAGTGATGCTTTAAGGTCTTGGTGTGTACATCCCGGTTCTGGTTTAATTATCGGCATGTGTCAAACGTGCTTGCTCTCTATCATGCGGTTAAAAGATTGGGTATACCAGACAGGTAGGAATTAAAACCATAATTTATTTTTGCTGGTTCCTTAGTGTTGTCTTTTAAAGTCTTGGACATGTCTCATTGTTTTAGCCCATTCCTGCCTTCCCGTTTAAAAAAGAATGCTTTTTTTTCTGGAGAAGTTTATTGACTGGTAATTGAACTGGTAATTAACTGCCATTCCATTTTAATCACCATGGTTATTGTGTAGAATATGCGGATATAAAAAGCACTGGAATTGTCTTAACATAGAGCCAGAGTACTTCCATATGCCAACAGCAGTGCATTTGCAGTATGAACTGCAGTAATACCTGGTAGATACCTGGGTACCTGGATGGCGCGTACTCATTGGTTGTGCTAGCCCCAGCATAACATCCATTTTTTCGAAGTTTTGCTTGTTTGGCCACTGTTGTTTCTTGGAGTCCCAAGGTCAGCCAGACCGAAGTGTACCTCAAGTCGTCACCACCACAGGCAGTCGCCGGATCAGTGGGAGATTTGCCATCATGCGACTTGTTTGATACCAGGACGGTGGTGGAAAGTGGTTTATCCCTTGCTAGGCTTCCTCATGGAAAGGCTGGACTCCTCACCTTGGGAGATCCTTGTGGGAGGATGAATCTTCCCGCTGTAAATCGCCAGGCCTACATCCGAGAAAACCTTTGAACCACTATGAGGCGGTAAACCTTTGGGCGGTACATAGCAGATGGTAGCATATATATCATTCATACTTATAGAACCATGGCGCAAAGTCTATTTTAAAACACTATCATTGTCAAAATGCTTCAAGTCCTCTATTTATTGAGAAGAGATTTCTCATTATCAAAAAACTAGTAAATCTGCAACTGACGAGAAATCGCGCGCAGTCCGTTGAGCCAGTCATGCAAAACCCTAGCTGCGGAAAGTGATTAATGGGTATGGTAGAGCTGTGTATTAGCATCTTTGGTGTTGAGGAAATGTGCACTGTTTTCAGTAACATCATATTAATGCTGGCGGAAGATATCCCATGTAATCCGAGGAATCCACGTCCTGGTAAGTCGTTTTTCCCGTTCTTAATATTATACTATGTTGTTATGCTAAATTACACCAATGACAAGACAGATTTCCTATTGTTCCAACCTGTTCTTTTCACCTCTATCGTGCATGATATTGCTAACAGGTTGAAACGTTATTCTTTTCTGATGTTTATCCAGAAATTTTCCTCACTTTACCGCACCGCCTTGCAGCTTGCCGAGGTGTGTTCGCTATAGCAGGGATGTAGGGGAGCATGAGTTAATTGGTGAAAAATGGCCTCAAATCTAATCTGATTTGTCTTCGCAACCCTTATCTTTCTCATGGAGGTATGCTCTTGGACATATACAGGAATGGTATGCCGTTTTTGACAGTGATGGTGAACATATGCTTGGCTCAGATTCTGTTATTATTTAGCAAAATTTGAAATGAAAACGCTGAGATCGAAGATGACTATTGTGCTTTGGCAACAGTTCGGATATTGATTCATGAAGTTATACAGTGATTGCAGGGGCTTATTCTGACAAAGGATGATCAAGCGTAGTAACAGTGATTGAATGCATGTCTGGCCTATCCAAGCATTTGTGGCGGTCTGCCGATGTATCGAGCCCGTGGTGCTCTCACCCCAGCTACCCGCTCCCTTGCCCTGTTGTGATTAGTGCCACTCCATTCCGCAGACCAATGGAGCAAAATGTTCATATGAGTGAAGGATGAAGCTCTCAGCGTTGATCAACTCCTGAGGGATTCGCAATGCATTCGACTTCATATGAGCATCGTTAGAAGTGATTGGATGCATATTTGGCCTATACAACAACTTGCGGTGCTTTGCCGACGTATCTAGACCTTTTTTTTTAAATATTCGCAGGGAATTCCGGTTTCTCGTCCCGTGAGGGATGGAAGGCATGGTAAGCTCAGAATGAGGAACCGAACATTCAATCAACCCAGTGTGTACTGTGGAGGCCTCTAACCACTGCTCTACACACGCCCGAATTAACATTCCTTCTATACATTTTATAACACACGATCTCTATTGATAATTTTAACGTCCAGAATGGTTTGAAGAGAACGTCTAAAGGACTTCACATAGTGACCTAATTTTCCGAAAATGCGACTTGCTGCAGCGACTAGGACTCGCACGAGATGTAGAGGCTACTAATTAATATGCAGCTTGCAAAGTTGAACGATAAAACAATATGGGAAGATGTTAATGAATTTTCGGCGCTAGAAGCTGGAGAGGTCAAGAAGAGCAGCCTAAACACAGCTAGACATCGTTTTCTTGAGAAGAAACAAGGTAAACACTTTACAAAGTTATGATGGGACAGTGCACCCATATGCACCTACGTTGTTATGCTTGTGTCATTCAGGAGATTGTGCTTTCTACGGTTGTTAAAAGATTGTTTGACACCCTCTCATCATGCAATCAGAACGATTAACTGGCACTCTCAGAGTAGTTATCGATAAACTGATAGGCCTAAAACTGCCAACTCATTTGTTTGACTCCGTAGTCCTTTCAACACTTTGGTAATAGGGAGGCTAAGAGGATTCAAACGTTCTTTGGTGATGTTGTATGTGATACAGCTACATATGTAAAATATCATATGTGGGCTTGCGGCTCATTTTAACGCCATGTACTGGTGGTCAGTAAAGATTAACGGATCACGAAAGCTTATCTTAGCAATCACGCAGCACGATTTGTAGGGAGTGGCGTAATCCGACATGGTAATATAAGTCACAGCTTGTGTATTGATAGAAATCGTCCGGAATATCTGGTCTACAATTTGGGAGAATTTCTTTTTTATACTGCTTAGCTGCGAAGAGTCATTCTTAAAGCTGCGACTTATTGTCATACATCCATTCTCTCTATATCGTTTCACTATCGCTCTCTAACCAAGATTAACCAAATTCAATTTAACCCCACACTCATTTTTTTATTCATTTGGATCGATTTTCTTCTCGGCATAATTACCTCAAGGTAGTCATGAATAGGGGCGCGTGTGGTGCAGTGGTCGGAGGCGCACTGCAATACACTTGGGATTGTCTCCCTACTCCAGACCCACCAAGCCCTCCGGGGTCGGCAAACTGGTACCGCATTTATCTGAGAGGGTAGCAGCACTGGCTCGATACATCGGTAGGCCACCGTGAGTCATTGTAAAGGCTGGTTATACATTCATTCACCTCCAACGATGCTTAGTGAAGTTGGATGCATGGCTCATCCCTCAAAGATTGATCAACGCCGAGAGCTTAATCCTTTATCATTTTATCATAAATATTCAGTGACTGTAGTTCGCAAACTTCTGATCTTGTGAAATGTTCTCACAGCTGCTCGCGGTACTACCAAATTCGCGAATACGCCTGATTTCGTTTTGCATAACCAGTCATAAGTGACGCATTGGATACTTTGCGAACTTCCTTCCGCGTGTGAGCCGTATGTGCCCATGGATTCGTAAATATGTTGCTTTTAATGGTGCGCTATCAATATGACTACTCCCAAAGTAACGTGGTGAACTAGATTTGAATTGTTTATTGTGAATGAAGCACCAAGACTGGATAGATTTTGAACAAAGTGAAATATCAATGCTTGATTAATAGCTGCTTATGTTTTCATGACCTTAATCTATTTGCTGTTGTCGATTCTCGATGTGAATTGTGTTCTTCCATCGTTGAATCAGCTTATGGCCGATGTATGTATGTCGCTTCGTACAATTTTTTTCCTCATTGTTTGACACTTGCGTTATTTGCTCAGTAGTGTGTGTATCAACTTCCGCGACGTCACAATCTAAATAGTGTGAAATCTTCATTTTACAGCTACTTGAATTGACTGTACATTTTGTCTACAGCTCTGTTTGGACATGAAAGCAGCGGTGTCTCTGCGGACTTCCCGGGTCCGACTTTCTATTAACCTTGGGATTGTTCCATAAGTCAGTATTAATTACTGACTCACTTAAACAACACTGACTTACGGACTTCTTTTTCTTTCAATATGGTGGTAATTATTTCGTGTGTTATAGGTAATCCTGGTTGTTACCCCGTTATTTACAAAATGTGGAACTTACATGATGGCATCCTCTCGAATAACGGATTTTGTTCGAGACGTACATGTCTGATCATTTGTGGATCGCTTTTTTCCACTGTTGTTAGAATGATTTGGTGAGGTATCGATGCTATCAAAGTTTGTACTGCCTAAAAGGGCATCACTTTCTCAACTAATCAGCATATAGACAGCTGAACTCTAAGGGCTGTACAGACCGGGAATTAAATTTACCTGTTCGTCAACTTTTCTATACAACGTTCTCGAATCCACCTCTTTCGCTCGATGCTTGTTGCATTTCACATAATGGAGCTTAAATTTGTATTAATTTCTTGAGTTATTCATCTTCTGTAGTTCGGTTTTTTTAAAATTTATGCAGAACTATTCAGTAGTTTACGATTCTGTCCACAATATCCATACCGTTTTTGTGCGAAAAGTAAATTTACCCTTCGTCCACACTTACCTGGATACAAGGATGGCCCGTCCTCATTCTTTGTGCTGGCGCCAGCATAACTTCCATTGTTTCGGAGTTTTGCTGGTTTAGCCGTTGTGGTTCCTTGGAGTCCCGAGGTCAGCCAGGCCAAAGTCTGCCCCAGGTCTTCACGACTCCAGGCAGTCGTTTCCCTTGTCGATCAGGGTGAGATTTGCCGCCATGCGACTAGTTTGGTACCAAGACGGTGATAGATCCTGGTAATGGTTTACTCTCAGCTAGGCTTCTTGATGAAAACGTCGGACACCTCAGTTTTGAAGACCATGGTGGGGGAGGAGTCGCCCCGCTGTACATCGCAGTCTCACACCCAGGAACACCTCCTAGCCACGATGAGGCGGTAAGCCATTGGAAGGTCCGTCCGTACTATGGTACAAATTCCGTAATTATACGATAGAAAATATTGTTGGTAATTGGTTGGTAATTCTCGATTTTAACATGTTTAATGTTATGGAACAGTGTTCTCTTACCTTAATTACAGAAAGTTTTGGCATTCGATACTCGATAGCTACATGTTTCCCGTAAGCTATTGTGAATGTGATTGTTTCCCAGAGCGGCCTCAATTTTTCGGCATGTAGTGGCCCTTGTGGTGGAAGCATCAGTTGGGCGCACGCAGTTCTCCGTGAAATCTCTTGTTTCTATAATGATGGTGTCGGTTTGATTGATTGAACTAAGTTTTAACCATAGCACGAACCCTGGATTTAGTTCGATTTTTGTTTTTTCGAAGTTTCGGATCTTAAGAGCCACGTGTTGGTTCTTTTTTTTAATGAACGCAAATTGGAAATGTTGCATTATCGTTTGAAGTAAGCGAGCGGCAACGAAAAAAAATACATATAAAAGTATTTTGGATTGCGACAACGCCAGATTCGGATGCACCATTGAAAACAATTACGGCATCGAGAAATTCGGAATAGGAGGTTAAAGTGGGAATGAATGACGGTGTTTTGCCCGGATTCGCTGCAGCAGCAGTCTGTTCCATAGATTTTCGATTTTAGCTGGTTGGCACTTTCAGGTTCCACACCTACGGAGGTCATTTGAGATATTAGGTGCACCTTCATTATCAAGTCCTACGACGCAGAACCTACGTTTGAATGCTGCAGCTTTCGTCGAGATCGTCCAGGCAGATTGGCGATATTTGAAGTAGGCAAGGTAATAATTCGAAGCTTTGTAATAATTGCTTAGGTTTTGTTCCAATGATGTTTCAATTTTTCGAGTATTTTATGATGCCGGTACCTTCGTTTTTTGCTTCACTGGTAAACAGAACGCGGCTACTGTGATAACTGGTGAATTAATGATGTGTTGAGTAGTGGCGACGTAGGCAACACTGCAGGGCATAACAAACGTACAATGTCCGGGCACCGTGGCTGACATAACGAGACGATATTGAGCCGAGTGGGGCTGAAAAAATTTCAGACTTCACTTTTCTTTAACTTAGGCTTGTATTTTTGTTTACTTTAGAACTGCCAAACACCTCAGTTTTCCATGTTTCGACTTCGCATATTGGAGTACACACTACTAATCGGTTAAGGTGTGCCACTACAGCAATCTGTAGTGGATTGATACGTAGAAGAAGTGGACTCATTACTGGAGCAGTGATGTTTGGCACCACCTAGAATTATGGCTTTTTGTTACTTTCATGATATCATGTAGAAAATGAACGTTTTACCATCTGAGGAGCCTTTCCGGGCTGGACATCCTTAGGAATCGTGCACTTTGTACCTATAGGTGCTCCAACTGTAGCATTGCTATTAGTACTGTCCTGTTCCGATAATGTGATTGTCGTGTGAGTGATGGTTGTTCGTGAATCTAGTTGTTTCTGGCGACTTGTCACCATTGATATGGATCGTCCAAGCCCATTTGTGGAATACGTAGTTGATCCCTGGCATTTCAACAGCTTTTGTACAGGAGGTGGCCTGTAATTAGTTTGAGTGTCAGTTGGTCTCCTTGCTGTCTTGCGATGTTATAGAACAGTCCTTCTGGTCTACTTGGAAGGCGGACACCCTAAGTTCTTGGTGCCTTTACGTTTCTGTGTTGGATGTGTAGCAGACAGCGTATATTTTCTCGTGTAGTACTCAATACTATGACAACACTTTTACCAATACGATAGGTTGTGAAGAAGGAACGCCTCGAAGACGCCAAACGTAGCAGTTCACATCTTTTATTGTGTTTCGTTAGCATCACTACTCTCGGTTATCCATCATGGGGTGATCGTATCGCCAGCAATGTAACTGCTTCAGTTGACAGAAGTATCAGATTTATGTGACTAACTTACACTTGGCTTTCAATTGTGACATTGCTGTCTCCAGTTACGTCCTTTTTCGTCTCCGTTACGCTGACGTATTCTGTGTCAGATTCCGTCTCTAAATATGGCATGCAGTTGTGTCTTTAATAGGTTCCGAAGCAATCGGAATATTTGGGAGAAACGAACCGCTACCATCTGTCTGCGTTCTCGTTGTGCTTGTGTAGTGCGTGACAGTCTGTGTTCATGTGTTCATTAGTTGGTATAATTTCTTTGTTCAGTTGACTTCTTTTGGTAGTATTTCAGCGGGTGTTGTAATCACATCTTATTGTGGCGAACCATTTATATCTAATTTCGAGCTATTTTTTTTACCTAATTCGTTTTTATTTGTTAGTTATTAAGGCCAAATCTCGAGTTTTATACATAGATAAGATCTATTCAGTTATGTTTCTAAACCATGTGCACGATTCATGTATAGAGTAAGTTAAGATGCCAATTTGAGCTTCCCAGATCAATCCCGTTGACGGGTGATTGTTGATGGCATTGGTAGTTAGAAAACTAACCGAGAAAAACGCGAAACTAACGACGCGCATGGTGTGGTGGTGAACGCGTTAGCCCTTGGAGAGGGTGATATCTTGTTCGATCCTCACCGCAAACATCTGAGGTCTGGAGTTTTGCAAAATCCCAGCATCGTTATGGTTGAAAAAATAGTGTTCGAATGTTCAGGGCGCTGCTTGCCCAGTTGTAAGTTGCGCGATTTTATAACACGTTTAAAGTGGATTACTAATAATAAATACTAAGAATAATTGTAGAATCATGGTTTGTGATAGATGGGGCAGTCTTTTTTCTGAGTGAAAACATGTGGTTATAGGAAGTACAGTTCGTGCAGCAATAGAGGGTGCTTTTCTACATGACGTGATATCTAAATGTTAGTGAAGGTGACTCAGCTAAGCTGTTTAGGACTCATACGAAAGCTACCAATTTTTGTTTTTACCGTGGCCCAACGGTGCATAATTTTTCGTTGGTTGCGGACTGTATTGAAACAAATGCGCATTGTCCTCTGTGCCTTTCCTCTTTACATAAATTGAGTTGTTGCGAATGTGTTTCTAACTAGTAAATTACATTAATTTCAATCTTGCCAATGTTAAGTGATTGTAACATTCATTATACCAGGCTTTTGTTCAAAGACACTCGAGTACGTAATGTCAATCTAGTTTGTATGAGATTTGCTTCACAAACTAGCAGACTAGTGCTAAGAAAGAGCTGTGATTGCTTATTTTGTTTGATCGCTTACCTGAGCTTTTGTCTTCCCATCAGTGGTATTCGATCGGAACTTCGCATTTTTATCCTGGTGCATCAGCATTCTCTTCTTTACCCTTCCGATAGCCGCCCGTCCGGCCTAGAACATATACTAGGAACTGAAATATGGCATTACCGGAAGCTCATGATACAGCCGTATCGCTATCTGCGTAGAAAAATATTTTCTTCGTGAACCTATTTACAGCCTTCTGCTGAGCGACTATTCTCATTGCTTCGAAACCGACTTTCCTTGAACCTCGGTGTGCTTAATCAATATGTATTTTTTTGATGAGCTTACACGAGGTTGATAATAATATTTATTATCGGCTGTTTATCTGTAATATCGGCTCTAATAAACATTATTATCAACCTTGTGTAAGCTCATCAAAAAAAAAATTACATATTCTCATTGCAATTACAACTACATAGTTCAGTTTTTGTTACGATAGTAGAAAGCGGTTTGACATCAGCGTGCTGTGTGAAAATATTGGATTCCCTCTAAGTGTAGTGATGGCAATATTAATGAACAGTGGAATTAGGTGGCTAATTAACGTTTTATGGAGTTGGTGTGATCAACAAGCTAAGACAGAAAAACAGCAGCAATTCAAACCTACTTTAGCATCAAGGAATTAATGAAAAGAAAAATTCACTTCAAAACCATTGCTTTGGAGGGCAGTGTTTCATCGCCCTAGCAAAGTACGCGTGTGGCTCAGTGGTTGAAGGCGGTAAGCTGAAGCGGAAACAAACCAAATGATCGATCTACTAAGAAAATAGTGTGTACCATCAACGTTGATCACTTTTAGCGTATAGCTTGTTGTTTTATGCTTCGCACTCAGCGACTAAGCATCCTCGTTACGGAAGCTCGAGACCTAAGAAATCGAAGTGATGGGTAAACCTTCGCATATTCGAGTGACTGTGACCATTTGGAGTGGGAGGGAAAACAAGAATTTCAGATGAGAAAAGAGAATACCATGGGTCTCAACTAAATGGGTTGACGGAGAGTGTCCCATTATACGCTGTTGAAACTATAATATGCACTTTTTTTATTACATGTTAGCATTATTGTACCGATTTTCTCGATTCTTCACTTGTCCTCTCTTAACCTCGTTTTAGATGACCTACTTAGGAGCTCATTTACAGGCACTGTGTACGCTGCTCGTGCAGGTCACAATTTGTATGGAACGGATGTAGAGGTGGATTATCGAGGCGAAGAAGTGACGGTCGAAAACTTTATCCGCCTGCTCACAGGTCGTCATCACCCAGCCACCCCTCGTTCAAAGCGCTTGCTCACTGATCATCAAAGTAACGTATTGGTAAGCGTTTGAATGATCTTGATGGATATATTGCTACATTCTTCAGTGCGAACTGCCCGATTGCATTATTTCGAGTCTACACTAATTGTGGTCAATATTTTTCCATGCGAGTTCAAACTTAAACGGAAATTAGCGAAAACACTAGAAGTAACAACAATGCATCTAACTAAGAAACCACAAGATATTGTATGCTACGAAGGTAATTCACGAATTTGGAAGCTTTGGAGTTAATAGGGTCAGTGGCACTCTATGGTTATCCACGATCATCATTTGAAGAGGATTGTTAGTTCCAGAAGATTCATCCGCAAAAATTTGGAGCTTTTGGAACTAGTAAGAGTGTGTACAGAAACATTTAGAACCTCTACCAAGTCGAAAATTAACAACCACGACAATGAGTACTTAAGAATTGAACGAAAGCAATCAGTTGTCGTTCTGAAGTCGGTTTTGGGTTTTTCTCATTGGAAATTATGTTTTTCGTGTTTGGCATATGGGCTCCTCCACTGTAATCTCTTACGTATTACTCAAATTACTGAAACAGAGATTTATTTGCGTCCCTAACGGCCTCATCGGACTCGTATATCCAAATTTGTGTATACATGAAGGTTGTAGGCCGCTAACACGGCAGAAGTGTTTTGCCTTATTATTATTGACAAAGTTGAGATTTCAGGAATGGTAACGTTTAGAAATTACCACCAAAAACCGAGTATCTCATACTACTCATACTGAACAGTCCAATACAATTTGTAATTGTAATGACTAACGGATTGAACCTTCATGACTTGTGATCAGTGCAAAGCCTTCAGCATACTTTCCATTCTTTTTTTTTGCAGTTTTTCTAATTTAGCTGTTGTGTTTCCCTGGAGTCCCTTTGTCAGCCTCGCCAAAGTCTTCCCTAGGTCGTCACTATTACAGGCAGTCACTGCCATTGTGGATCAGAGCAAGATTTACCACCATGCGCTTAGTTTGATACCAGGACAGTGGTAGATCCTGGTATTGGATTATTCTTAGCTCGGTTTCCTGGTGGAAACGCTGAACTCCTTCTCATCTTCGGAGGCCCGTGTAGAGGATGATGAATCCCTTTGCTTTACATCACAGCACGGCACCCAGAAATATCTAGCCACGATGAGGTGGTAAAATGTTGAGAGCGTTGTCAGCATAGTTTTGGATAAAGTGGCAAACAATTACACAGCTATGCAACTTTATTTGTTAGCACTCCTAACTTGTTTTTAGGTTTTTTAGATTTACCTTACCGGCCATGGTGGAGATAGTTTCCTGAAATTTCAAGACGCTGAAGAGTTGACTAATGTTGATCTGGCGTATGCAATTCAAACTATGTATGAAGATAACAGGTGTGCTAGAACTGTAACATAATCCGTTAAAGGTTTTTCCTACCTGCGCTTTCACTCGGCTATAGCTGATTTCCAGTGCACTTTCATTAAAATGTAATCAACCATATGAATTGACTTCAATTCATATTTAAATAGGCATTTCTCGAGCTTTATTTATGCAGCGAACTTTGTTGATCTAAATAAAACTTGATAGAACTTGTACATTGTTGAAAATTTGGCGAAGCACTCATTTTCTGATAAAATGAAATTCTAATTCCTCTGAATACAAAATGTTTTCCACAAGCGCCCCAGCCATCTCCTTGACTGGCACGCTCGTCTTAGAAATTTCAAACCCTTGGAATTTTTATATTATGGAGATTTTACTTCTGAACAAATTTAGTATTCTAACAACAATTTAGAAAGGACTATTACCTTCCTAGAGAGTTAGATCGAATAGCTTCCATAAGACTATCCAGCTGCTAACAACTCCAATACTGTGGTTATCGAATAGGGAAGTAGTAGCAGTCATCGGCAAACAAGCATTGGTCATTCTGGCTGGATTCATATGCGATCCGAATTCATTTGATGAGTTATTTTGTATAGAGCTTCCTGGATATTCCAGATACCATGAAATGTTCGTGATTGCTGATACTTGTCGTAGTGCGTCAATGTATGAATGGATATCGAGTCCAGGAGTGCTGTCATCTAGCAGCAGTTTGACGAACGAGGAGAGCTACTCGTATGACGTCGATGACGATATTGGAGTTTACGTTATCGATAGGTATACATTATTACTTTCGCCGATTGTAATGCCAACTCTCACTGGATGAATGTACCTTATCGGCTGATGTTTTGACGTTTTCGTCTTCAACAGAGCCAATGGACTGAGTCGATGGTCCACAGTCGCTCGTCCTCTGAATGATCCACGAATCCTGAGCCGAAAATCCTCGACTAAGGCAACCTTGTTCGGCTTCTATCCCCAGAGCGGTGCTCCAATGAGGAAGATCGGACTCGATACGACAACAAAGACACCACTTTGAGAATACGAGCGACTGCAGGTCATCAACTTGAATCTTTGGCACTGATGAATGCAAAGATGTCGAAACGTTAGTCGAACTATATGATAACAACTTCGTGTTAGCTTATCAATGGAATTAGGTACATTGTTCATTTGTACCGAGATTAGGTGAAAGTCGGGTTACAGTGACATTCCTGGATTCATCAGTGACTAAGTCAGTTAACCTTTTTCGTTGCGTTTATTCGCGTTTTCTTGCCACTACAAACATCAGTTTTCTCTACAGTGCGTTAATTATTGCAGGTATACACATTTCACTGTTGCATTCTTGAATCGTGAAGTGAAAGCTCTAAATTCAACGGCGAGGTTGCAAGATTTCCTTGAGTCGTTCTCTCGTCGTCAGTTCCTTTAGACTGTTGGTTCGTTTTCTGTTTGTTGTAAAATCTCAGAATCCTTGCACCTTATTTTTCGACTTTTTTCTACTGAACTTATTACGACCCCCACTTGTCTGAGTTGTTCGTTTTTTTCTCTTAGTGGATTAACTGTTCGTTTTTGCTTCTAGGAGTACGTAAAGATGTTTATCCTAAGGAGCCTTCTCGCGTCCGTGTCACCGACTTCTTCGGTTCGTCGCGGATAATTCGGCATCTCACTGAAGAGATCGTGATTGACTACGCATGGCTAAATTCTGGTTTTTGATTATTTAAGCAAGCGTAGGAATGAGTTTGTAAAAAAAAATTAGTCCCTGATGAGCTTCACCTGCTTGTTTGTAAATTATATTTTGAAGTGTTTAAATTACGTATTTAATATGAATTGTAGTTTGTATAATTTGTCCATGTATATTCCTTGCTTTCTTCGTACTTATGGTATCCTTTCCTTCGTACATTGTGCTTGAAATTCCTCGTATTCTTGTTGATCAAACGCGAGGTGTTATTTTATCCTTCATTCACGAACAAGCAGACGTTTCGGCGGACTTCGCCTTCCCCAGAGCCGCTTTCTACGAGTCTTCCACTGAGTATGTCGAGTGGAGACCAACCGCAGCATGGCTTACATTACGCTTCCATGGGCCCCGGTGCTAGAAGTCGAACAAGGTTGCCCTATTCGAGGACATCCGGCTCAGGGTTCGTGGATCATCCAGAGGACGAGCGACTGTAGTCTATCGGCTCAGTCCATTGGCTATGTTGAAGAAGAAGACGTCAAAACGTCAGCCGAATAAATATGTGGTAACAACCTCATGCTCTCCTGTCAATGAAATAAGGTACATTGATCCAGTGAGAGCTGGTTCTCGGAAACGAAATACAACCGTCGAATGTAACAATGCATGCCTATCGACAACGTAAACTCCAATATCGTCATCGACGTCATACAAATAGGGTGCCAGTCAAGGAGATTGGCTGGGGCACTTGTGGAAAATATTTTGTATTCAGAGAAATTAGAATTCCATTTTATTAGAAAATGAGTGCTTCACCAAATTTTCAACAATGTACAAGTTCTATCAAGTTTTATTTAGATCGCACGGTTTAAAAGCTCAAACATTAGACGTGGACACATCGACTTAAGTAGCAGGTCCACAGTTTGGTTCCGCTGTCGTTTATGTGCTTTCCCATATTTCGTACACCCTTGTGTGCTATTCGTTTCTACACACTTTCATTTCCTTTTCATCTGCATATTCAGTCTCCAGGTTGGTTTCGTATGTTGTAAGTTGCACGTTACGTACTTGCGGACACATGTAATGAACAGCTAATTAAAGTGTAAGTTGAGTTATTCCAGAAAAGCCTTTATTTCTAAGTTGTCGAAACAAATTCTATTCTGCTCGCAACATATTAGAGCAATGTGAGCACTTTGTTGCTTTATCCAGAAGCCTTCTCCATCTACCACAACGGCTGGTGGATAACGCCCATGCAGCTATTCCACACCCAATGGGCTATATTCCCGTTTCGAAACCGAGTAGAACGCAAATGGAGCACAAAGCTTACGATCTATCTATTTAAGGTGTGTGAAGGCCGTGCGTTGGCTCACAAAGAACCTCATCCGCTGTCGTCAGACATCTCGTTTCATTGGGTAGGTTAAAACATTCATGCACAGCGGTAAATCTTCAATCCATTGCTGAAAAATTGTCTAATGTTGACAGAATTTGCAACGAAATCTACCGCACTTCATTGACAACGTTATCAGGTGTCATTCTAGCATTTCTGAAGAATTTGAGAACGTCCGAAACAGGTGATATATTCTAGTAGGGTAGCATTTCATTGTTCAGGAGTCTTCTCAACGCTAAATCAAACGCTCTTGGTAGATAATTCATAAGAGAATGAAAGGTTGAAGTATTCGGCGTTAATCAATTTCTTTGAAATGTGCCATACATTCGAATCGACTGGTAGCATCTTAGAAGTAATTGTTTGCATATTTTGCCTATAATAACTTGTGGAACGCTACCGATATATCAAGTCAGTGCCTTTATCTTAAAAGGGAAGCCAGGTATAAATTTTTCGACCACGGAGGGAATGAAGGGCCTTGTTTGCGCCGACGTGACTTCCAAATAAAGACCTTAGGTGCTGCAAATTGCGCCTAACTACTACGTTACACATGACTTCAGTGTTCAAATTGATGTAACAGCGTTTAATCCTTGGTAAGATTTGCTGCATTGAATATTTTTCTGGTGATGAGGTGCTTGGCTCGATCAGTGTCAACTACAATTTTAACGAAATCTTCTCGGATCATCACACTCTGTGCGATCTTTAACCGATTCCATTCCGGCACGGTTTTCCGTGTGTGACCTAATAGAAAACGAACAACTATTCGCCAGTTACAGACTTTCTGGTTCCTTGCCAATAAACCTTTTCTCAGTAACTAGAGGACTTGATGGATTGTGAACATGAGAGTGCTTCATCATTCTGTGGGTATCGATAATATGCATGCTGCAATCTGCTATGCATTGCTATGGTCCAAGTTGCGCGTGCAGCGCAGTGCTCAGAGGCACTCTGTAATACATATGGGATCGATCCCCACTCCCCGGCTCATCAAGCCCTGCATCCCGCCATGGTCGCTGAGTGATACCATAGATCTCTAAGGTGATAGACATTCGACACTTGGTAGGCCACCACGACTCAATTTGTAGGCCAGATGTGGATTCATTAATCTCTAATGACGCTTGGTAAAGTCGAAGGCATGGCGCATCCTTCAGAGATTGATCAATGCCAAGGGTTTTATCTTTATCCTTTTTAATATGGTCCGTATTGCAAATCCATTGCTGTTGGCCTTTGGAAGTACTTTGCAGTTTATGTTGAATCTGCTTCGGTATTTTCATATCCACACATTGCATACAATAACCATAGCGAATAAAACGAAGTAGCAGTAAATTGTTGAATACATCCGCAACAATGCTGAGATATATGCAAAACTTTGACCCCAAGTAAGATTCGGACCCTCGGTTACTCTTTCCAGAGACATGTGTGGCCCACTTACTCATTTAAATAGACTTCTAACCAATTTTCCGATCAACAAACTTTTTCGACGGAACACTTTTTTGTAAATCATTAAGTGCAGAGAATAGTCTTTCTGATCTCACCCTTTCCATCTTGATCTGCTTTCGATTAATTATCGAATGAATACGTAGTGCCTCCCAACGGCTTACCGCCTCATCGTGGCTAGGAGGTGTTCTTGGGTGTCGGACTGCGGTGTACAGCGGTGGGATTCGTCCCTCCGGCAGAGTCTCCCAAGCTCAGAAGGAGTCCGGCGTTTCCATTAGGAAGCCTAGCTAAGAGCAAACCAATATCAGGATCCACCACCGTCTTGGTATCAAAGTCGCATGGTGGTAAATCTCCCTCTGATCCACATGGGCTGCGACTGCCTGTAGTGGTGAGGACCTGGGGCAGACTTTGGTCAGGCTGACATCCGGATTCCTGGAAACCATAATGACTTAACCAGCAAACCTCCGAAAAATGGAGATTATGCTGGGGCCCGCATAACCACTGAGAACGGACCGTTCAAGTATCAAGTTAATTACTTATATGTAGAATATGTAGTGTGGTAAGGAGACTCTGGAACCAAGGAGACTGAATGTGGACAATACAGTCTATACTGCCGTTTGGTCAAGACAATATTGTATCCGATCCGGAGTGAAATAGGAGGTGGGATCAAATGGGGTTGCCAATTGCCCTTCAACTATGTTTTCTGAGCAGAACATTTTGCAATAGAATAGCAGTTAGGTAATCGAAATGCTTAGTTGTTCACTTATATCACAATATATATTTAGATCTGATTTTATTTTGGCATAATCGCGGTACCGCTCTCCACACAAGGACTTCCATGACTGTATGAGAGTTTCTAATCCAAACAGGTAAGAGACTAGAGCAGAAGTCGTCACGTCCTCCTAACTCTTCACGGACCTGTAGGCCACATACGTCTGTTCCACTTAATCAATCGGATCAACTTGCTTTTATCCACTTTTCAGTTTCATTATTTTCAATACCTTTCTATTTGTTTAGTATGAATTTCGCAGCGTCTTTCGGTTCCAGAAGGCAAAATCCAAGGACGGGATAAATTTTATCACAAGGAGAACTCACCAGAAGCGCATCGGACATGGCGACGACGGTCATTGCAGTCGAACAGAGCATCCTGTAATAGACGGAAATTGCATTCGGCAATAACATTAACGGCTTTCTTCCACCAAATTCGACTTTATGGCCTCAAAAATGAGAACTTCGACAGAAGCAAAGAAAGAGGTAAATGGACGACAATAATATTTGTGGAAGGAGAACAACTGGTCACGGAACATTTTATTTTACTCGAACTTTTTAGTTATCTCCAAGCCCTGCTGGGTTGATTAACTGCAGTTCGTCGGCACTCTCTTTGAGCACAAATTACAAGTTCAATGCTAGAAAAACAGTTATGCAGTATTTATTACGACAGTTTATCTATGTGTTGTACGAATCATACCTATCGTTTGTGGGGACAATCTGAGAATCTCCAAATCTGGCCACTTGGGATTTCAAGCAGAAATCACTCTCGACCAGCATGATTTCCTCCAAAATGTGTTAAAGAAGATTCTAGAGCATCAGTTTGCAGTTGAAGCCACTTACGGGCTCGACCACCTCTGTGTGTGACCGTTACACAGTAGCGAACAGTGGGAAGAAGTGCTTAGGACGATACAACATTCGAAGAAAGGTCATCTAAGTATTTAAGTAAGTGCATGTCTATTTGAAAGGTTTCCAATTACTATAACAAAGCAACTGACAATCATGGCAAAAGCAAATAGTACTATAAGCAAAATGATGAGAGAAATAATAAACAAGGTATAAGAAATATTGGGTGTCCACAAATCAAAAGAAAGAAAGGTGCACAACGTTTAGCAATGGGTAGCGGTGAACCCTCATCTTCTCCACAAAAACGGCTTATTCCTGTGCACACCTCTTCCTCAAACACTGCAGCACTTTAGGGACTGCAAGAACATACAGTACGTAATAAACAAATAAGGAAATGCTATGGATAGCATTAAAAGTATTGCTAAAAAAATTTTTGAGTCTTAAGTCTTCTATGAAATTTTTCTATCTTGAATACATTTTCTTGGCTGCTGGTGATCTGAAAGATGTGAGATGTTTCGACTCTCATCGCAAATTGCTGTCGCAAACAACCTGACTAGGATCTCGTGAGCCAAGATATTTCGGAAAATGGAGGAATTGACGAAGCATGAAAAATTCCAGTTAGAGGGGATGAATTGGGATAACCACATGTTTTTATTGTCCACACTCTCTTAATTTTGTAACAGAGCCGCCCACTTAGGAATTGCAAAGAGGGTGAAGTATAAGGCTTCCATGTTGATCGTGCTCTTAAGGATGAACGACGCATTTGATTCAACTCTATCGTAGACGTGATTTAATACACATTTAGCTCACATGTTGATATACGGCTGCCCATTACCAAGTGAGTAATGTTTTCCCTCTCAGAGAACTTCGGTATCAAACTTCCGACCGCGGATGGAAGTACGGCTTGGTTAACCGAACGCTTGCGACTTGCCCATTATGAACTCCAAATACAACGTTTTTATATTTAATCAAGTGAAATGAAACAACTCTGAAACTTATAATTTCGAAGGGTATAGAATGGTGATGAAGCAATAGAGGCGGCACGATGGTTCCCTTCCATGTTCGACAGGATGACCGGGTGTCGTAACAGGTAATAATATGTTTCCATGATCCTCATCACACATTTCTTCGTCGTATTTTATGAATTCTTCTTCATATAATTTTTTTAGGAATTGGAAAAAAGGACGCGTGTGGTGAAGTGGTCGGAGGCGTTCAGAACACACGTGGAATTGATCACAGCGCCCATAGCCCACCAAGCGTCCCATCCCTCCGAGGTCGACAAATTAGTACTGGAGTGGTCTGGTAGGATAGCAGCACTGGCTCGATACATCGGCAGGCCACCGCGAGTCATTGTAATGACCAGATATACAGCCAATCACCTCCAAACGATGCTTAATGAAGTCAAATGCATGACGCATCCCTCAAGGATTGATCGACGGTGAAAGCTTTATCCTTTTCTATTTATTTTTTTAAGTTGAAGAAAGAAACATAAACAAACGAATATGACAATTGTTTCACATATCTCTGTTCAATAATATCGCTATCAAAAACAATGAATGAGGAATTTAGCACTGACGAAGCCCTGGGATGGAGGCGGTTAGTACAGCATGAACATCTACAAGATCAAGTTTGTTGGTATGCTGTAAATTTTGCTCTTATCACTTACAGTAGTGGTTACAAATGTCGGCACTAAAACACACATGATCTCTGCTCTAACCATACACAGGTCTAGACTAAGCTCCGCATCTCTCAGAGGTTGGCAGATTGGTACCAGACCAGAAAGTAGAAGATTGCTTTGTCTCCATAAAAGAAGGCCAGTACCTGTGGTTGATATGGTGCGTTTTAATAGAGTCATACAAGGATAAAACGATTAATCATTTCGATCAATATTCAACGACATTCACGAAAAAGAGAAAATCCCTATCGAATAACCGAACCCGCACGCCTTTGTCGATGATAAAAACGAAGAGAATGATTGAAGTAGTTGGAGCTATACAAACCTGAGCTGCGAATCGATCTAAGAGTAAAAGTATGAAGTACAAAGCCCTCGGCATTGCTCAATCCCTGAGGGATGTGTCATGCATTCGGTTAATTAAGCATCGTTGGAGATGATTGAATGTATATCTGGTCTTTACAATGAATTCCTATGGCCTGCCGATCTATTGAACTAACGCTGCTATCCTCCCAGACACATCTGGTACCAGTTTGAGGACCCCGAAGAGGTGGAAGGCTTGGTGAACGGTAGACGCGGGGTTTGATCCGTGTGTTGCAGGGCGCCTTCGACCACTGTGCTACATGTACCCTGATATGAGGATTGAACAGCCAAAATTCAGCTAATTACTCACATGAATTTTAGTGGCGCTTTATATTTCGTCTACGAGTACAAAACTCCTGTTAATTTACAAAACATTTGGAGAAGAAATTTCCGACGAGCATCAATGCAAATTAACTTTTAACAAATAAAATTTCATTTGCTCAGAAAGTAAGTCCGAAAACAAATTGTTAGTTCGATTCCTTGTATGGAGGAAGAAACAGTATGACTCGCTGCTAATGTTGGACTTTCCTGTGTTCGGTGGGAGCTCTTGGCATGCCCTAGTTTGACTTGCCTTTCCTTTTTATAGAATTTTAAGCCTAATTTTCAAATATCACGGAGTCATTAGCTTGGTTTGGTGAAATCGATGGACTAGAGTGACCATGAGTCCGTCATATGCATTGCTACCTTTATGATAAAATACGAATCCTTGTCATCCTGATCGGAGTTAGGCAGGATATTGTTTTGACAATGATGGTTGGTCGAACACTCAGTAGTTCCAAGAAAGATGAAAGTCTTTTCTCTCTCTCGTCGTCAAGATTTGAGAGTCTTAAAAATATAGAAAAAAAAGATAAGGAATAGAATGCGAGATAACGACCGCGATAAAACAAGTGCTGGGATCTGTGCAATATGTGACACCGGATCACGCAATTACTGATGTATTGTAATAAGTGGAGTGAAATTTTTGCTACTCGATTTTCACTTATCTCCGGTGTGGTCCAGCAATTGCTTAACTGATTAGTTAACACGAGGCTGTTACAAAATTTGTATTCGGCTAATGTTCCGGTGCCTTCGCTTTTTTCGGAGTCGTAGTGATTCGAGTCAATTTTCTACAACAGTTGTTTCTTCCCATGTGAGTCTTCGTAGACGCGTCAGTCGTGTCAGGTAGACGGTGAAACAACTCCATGAATGGGATTTTTCAGTGACTACCGAGAATATTCACAATTCCTGACCAATTGTTCAGTGAAATGAAACACCTAAAATAGACCAAGTCGATTCGCGGATATCAGAGAGGTAAACCGGGTCACGCAAAAGAAGGGGCAATTGCAAAGAGAGCCAATATGCAAACGAAATTGAAAGAGAAGGTTCTGTGTGGAGCGCAGAAATCCCTATTTCCACACTAAGTCGTTCAATTGTGAATTAAGAAAAATCGGGAGCCTTAAGATTCAAACATCACGAGAAATTTCGACAACGCTCCCAGAAGACACTTTCTTCCACTTTCTCATCGATGTCAACACTATATTTGTAAATCTGATAGATAGATTGGCCAGATATTAATTATGTAATTACCAGATGAAGCTGCTAAACGTTCTGGAAAACAGGGAAGTTTCCCCATTTAACACTTCCGCGACAGCGGTTACTCTTAATATTCGTTTACTCTGAAAGGAACTTGTATTCAAAAGATGAAGAATACAACGTTCGCTATTCGTCATTCTCTGGGGATGAGAGTAATCGCCTCCACTAAGCAACACAAAAGTGACCTTATCCATGTCTGGCTAAAAGAATGAATTTCGAGGGCCTGTCAATGTATTTAAATCACTGTTTTAACTCCTCAGACGATTGCCCGCCGCTGAAGGCGGAAGGTCTGGTTTTCTTAGAGCAAGAAGTCGAATTAGGGTCAAATTAGGGAACACGTGTGTCTAGCAGGATACCTGTAACAACCGCGCTGCCAGCATTTAATTAATTTCCAAACGCGAGGATAAAAATGGGAAGTCTTCGGGAGGCTTTAGTTACCCTACTAGATGATCCTGGAGGGTGGACTACACCTCATTTCATAGATCCTATTTATTCAATCCACTTGTGAGGGCAGTGAGGAGCTCACCATTCACAAAAAACCTCTGATTTTCAAACATTATGATTTCGACCATACTGTAAAAAATCGTCACAGTACAGGCAAACTTCGTTTATGTTATTTCGGTGATAACTATTGAAGTAATATATTCAGTGTCAATCCATTTCCAGGATACTGATAAATGGAGTTGGCATTTGAATGTGATATTTTGGTGGTCTTTCATATTTTTGCCACCGATTTTTCCTTTTCTCAAAGCATCTATGTAAGGTCCAAATGCATGTGTGATACTATATGCTTCATATTTTTGCAAAATTGATACTTCTCAGATTGATATCGATGGATGTCGCCTGTGGTGATCTGGGTCTACCCACTCGGCATGATCACCCAGGTCAAAGATGAGTTCCACATTTGTATCGAGTGAGAACAGTACCAGTGCAAGGTGCGACGAGTGATCCATGGCTACCTTTTCGCTATTAAATAAAGGTAATAGGCCTCATGTAAACACGTGCTCTTTGTTTCCGTCAGACCAGTGGAGCCCACTGGGCAACAAACGGCTGGACGCTGCTGTACTGTCGAGTCATCTATACATTAGCGTGTATACGGTTGATATAAGTAATCTATTCCCTATCGGCTTTGCCAATAAAGATGGACGTCTTCTGTCCAATGGATCAACGATGAAAAGGAATGTGTTCGTTGTAGTACAAAATGGGCGAACTGCAACCAAAATCCACGTCCAAAAAACGTCGCCGAAAACCCTTAACTCTCCATAAATCTCCCGAGAATTCGGAAAATGACGTACTGCGACCAGATCAAATCACTAGAATTGGATTACTACGAAACAAATATCTGCCGTCGCAGTTTGTATATAAAAACTTTGAGATTGGCCGGGTTAGTGACATCGATGATATCGATGAGATTAAAATAATCCACTTTATTTCCTATTCTCTTGACGTCAGCATTTGCATGAGTCTACGTATTAAAATCGGCAGGTCAGTTCCCTATACTCGAATTGTTAACAAAATTTAACTCCTGGCGTATTAGGTCTATCGTACCCTCTAAAAAAAGCTATTTCAAAGTTTTTCATACCGGATTCGCAAAATATTGAAGTTTTCATTCAAGACTTTAGCCATATGATGTGAAGTCGATTATAAAGTGATGTGGAGTGCACACTAGAAAAACCACTGCAATCATACATTAACTTCCATAGAAAAACACATAATGCAATACAACAATAGCTGACGTTTCGGCAGTTTCGCCGTCTTCAGAACCTGGAAGGGCATACTGATATACAATTTATTACGTCAAACACTTCAGTAACACTTACCAAAAGAAGAAAAACTCTATGGTAATTACATGATCAGCAGCTTCTCGAAAAACCCACCGCTTTTTTACGTCTCTTCCAATGAGGAAGGTTAGAACAGATTATAAATTAGATTATTAGATTATAATTAGATTAATTATAGATTATTATTAGATTATTATTAGATTATTAGATATTATTATTAGATATTATTTATTATTAGATTATTTATTTTATTAGATTAATTATTATTAGATTATAATTAGATTATTAATTACAGATTATTAGATTATTATTAGATTATTACAGATTATTATTTATTTGATTATAGACGCACATGGTTGATGACTGCGTCACCCCACAATAGAAATTGATGCGAACATCGGAGCCAGGTCACGTGTGACTTTGGGCATTCCTCCCTGCTATTCATTGTGGGGTTTTTGGCATTTATTCAAAAAGCCTCAAGAAGTTTGCGCGTTGGTGTCTTAGTCTGCTGTGCCAGGATATCGACTTTTACTTCAAAATCGTCTCCGCTACGCTTTTGTATCCTATAGGTGCCTAGTGGAGTACTTTGTCTTGCTTCTCGTTTCCCATCCAAGTATTATTTTATATGGATACACAAGGGTCTGCCTGTTTCGCCAATATATTCATCTCTGTATTCATTGCAAGAGATCAAGTATATCGTACCTGAACTCATGCAATCGCCGTCTGTGTCGTAAGGGCAAATTGTGCAATTTGTTGTTTCGCATAGACGGTCATACAAGCGGCTACGAACTAATTGACGACGTAGAGGATCCGGTGGCATTTCAACTAATGCTACCGATTTCTAGAGCTGCCTTTTTTAGGTCTCGTTTTATAGCTATACTTACTCCATCGCTAATAAAGGGCAACATAAACGGGACTTTCTTTTGGCCAAGTGTTTCATTTCGGTGGATCGCTCTCCTTCTAAACTTATCTCGTGCGTTAAATATTTCGTAGCCATTGGAGATGGCTACTTGCCCGAGCCAAGTCGCGCGATTCTCCCTCAGGTCCTCTGGTTGTGCACACAGAGGTGGCTGTTCGAAACATATTTTTCACAAGCGCCCTCTTTGAGTGTTATGGGTGGGTGTCCATGTCTAATGTTTGAGCTTTTAAACCGTGCTTAAATTATATACTTACAATAAGGGATCTCGAGCTGGCAAGTCGCGAGGCTACGTGGCGCATCCTTAGATGGCGAATAGGGAGTTAATCGCGGGAGAAAAGCGACCTTTGCTTCCGTGAGACACAGGTGGATCCAGAGAGGTTGGATTCCCTGTTTCTGCAACGCCGATTTGCCGCATACTTTCTGTATTTGCTAGGCGTATTCATGCATGCGTGTGTGGGTGCGTTCTTGCTTTATGCGGATTGTATTCTACGAGTCAATTCGGTCAAAAGTCTGCAATCGAGTAACAGGGAAGTATATGGGAGGCGGTTAGGAGTCGCCTCCAAAAAATAAGCTCCATGTCCATTCGGAGAGACTGGCAAGCTACCCGTGAGTATACCCAGCCCACATGTTCAGCGCCCATCAAGCTACACGTGGGTATTAAAAAGCTAGAAACGCTAAGGAAACGAGCCTCATTCCCTGACCCCGAAAGAGCACCAATTCGGCAGCGTCGGGTAGGACGAGTACGGAGAGGCACCCAAAATCTCAGGGCCAATGGAAGATGCCTGGATTGCAAAGAAGTAAGGTGACGATCTGTACCTACAATGAACCTGCACTTCCATCCGAGTAATCGATAGAAGACTTGCTTATGCGAGCAAGAAAGATAAGGTACGACGTCATCGGCCTGGTCGACGAGACGAGACGACGCCACCAATTCAACGCCGTCTATGACATCGGAGAAGAACTGTTCCGTGCAACATGCGACAGTAGAGGAGTCGGCGGTGTCGGCGTTCTCGTCAACACGAGTTTGCCCATAAACATTGATTCATTTGAACAGTTAACAACGCGAGTCGGACGTTTACGATTAAAAAAATGTGGATCAATATCGGTTTTGACAATCTTCGTCGTTTACGCGCCAACATCAAACTATGACGAAGAAGAAGTCGAAGCGTTCAACATGGACTTGGAGAAGTTCTGCAGAGAAGACCATCCATTCTTCAAGGTGATTTCATTGGAGATTTCAAAGCCAAGATTGGACCAAGAAGAACGTCTGAGGAATCTCATATTGGGGCCCACGGATTAGAATGGAATGAACAGGGTGAGCGGCTATCTGAGTTTATCATGGCGACCAAGACCGTCGGTAACTCGAAATTCCAAAAGCCCCACCCTCAACGCTGGACGTGGAAGTCTCCCAGTGGAGGGTACCATAACGAAATAGACCACATCACAGTAAATAGAAAGTTTTGCCTAACCGTTGTCGCTGTTGTCCCGAAATTCTACACGGGATCAGACCTCCGTCTCGTTCGTGCAAGATTTTATTTCTCGCGGAAAGGAGAAAAAGCCGTTAAATTCAAAAAACGAAGTCCCAGAACCACCACAAACAGGGAGTTATTCATTAAGCTGCTGGGGAGATGCTGCTGTCGATAACCTCGACTAAGAATGCAATCTGCTGATTAAACATCTTCATGTTAGCGATATAAACGCTGAGAGTTCGAAATTCATCAAGAGACGTCTGTCTCCAGAAACTCTCGAGCTAATACGCTAGACTGGAGTCGCACGAGCTGCAGACAACCGCGAACTAACGTCCGAACCTGCGAAACAATGCAGACAGGCGATAAAAGGAGATCTTAAACAGAGAAGAGCAGCAGAAGTGGTCGAAGCTGCAGAGGCTGGGAAAAGCATTCGCAAAGCCCACCGAAGCTTCGCCAATTACAAGACCAATATGATTGCACTCTGACGCCCAGACGGAACAATAACAGCGTCCAGAAAGGCAATGTAGAAAATCATCCACGATTACTACTCAGATCTCTTCGATAGCCACGTCCATCTCCCGTCATATGAAATAAAAGAGGATGGATATGCTGTTCCGCCGGTTCTCCCTTCCGAAATCCGACATGCCATTTCATCGGAGAAAAATCGAACAGCACCAGGTCCGGATATGATAAAACCAGAACATCTGAAAAACCTTCCGCCAGTCCTCGTAAACACACTGGCTTGGCTCTTCACACATTACCTGTCTGAATGCAAGGTTCCTTCTCAGTGGAAGACCAGCAAGACCGTGTTATTGTTCAAAAACGGTGACCTACACGATATAGGCAACTATCGCCCAATCCGCTTGCTGTTTGTCGTCTACATAATTTTTACTCGATTCATCTTAAACAGCATTGACAGAACACCGGACGAAGGACAGCCATGAGAGCAAACAAGGTTTCGAAAAGCATTTAGTACGATGGACCACATTCACACGTTAACTAGGCTCATTGAGGTATCGCGAGGGTACAAAAGACCGCTCCGTCTCACTTTCATCGACTTAGAGAAGGTCTTTGATTCAATTGAGATAGAAGCAGTCACGGAAGCCCTTGGTAGTCAAGGAGTCCCTACTCAGTACATAAAGATTCTTCGTGAGCTGTAAAAAAATTCCACAACCAATATTTCACCATTCTGCAACGATATTATCATTGATGTCAAAAGAGGAGTTAGGCAGGGTGATACAATATCGCCAAAATTATTTACCGCCACCCTCCAGAACGTCACGCGAACATTGGAATGGGATAATATGGGAGTGAAAATCGATGGTCGGCAGATACATCACCTTCGCCTTGCTGATGACATTGTCCTTAGAACAACAAACGTTAGACATGCGGAACGTACGCTTGCCGACTTTGATAAAACCTGTGGAAGGATTGGTCTTCAACTAAATCTCACGAAAACGATGTTCATGGAGAAAGGATTGGTTTCGTATGCCTCACTCACGCTCTACAGAACGAATATCTCCGAATGCTCCATTTACGTCTGTTTAGGTCGGGAAATCAATATGATGGCCGACTTAGCTCCAGAGCTCATTCGATGTTACTTCACTCTATACCAACGTATACCAACGTGTCGAATGACTCCGCAATGCAAGCCATTCTCGAGTTGCTCGTGGAGCACGAAAAAAAAATAATAAAAATGTACGGTTTGCCGATCCAACAAGTAATGTTGGATCTTTTTCAATCTTCCATTCTTAAACATGCAAATAAAGCTCTCAGAAAGTGGCTATATAACAAAGTGGTATCGTAAGCCAAGCAGTAAAAACATAGTAGTTCACTACCTCTCCTCTCATCCTTCACTCATGAAAAAAGCACTTATAAAAAATGTACCGTACGGCTAAAAATGTGTGCACAGGAGAGGAGGAGAAGAGGAAAGGAAGGAATTGCAAAACCTGGCACGAAAAAT
>MQTX01000360.1:166072-251923 GCA_009735665.1 Angiostrongylus cantonensis
CCTTCTCTAAGTCGATGAAAGTGAGACGGAGCGGTCTTTTGTACCCTCGCGATACCTCAATGAGCCTACACAACTAAGGAAACCGAACGATGGCTAACGTGAAGCGATGAAATGACGAATGAGATGAACCGACTAACTATCGATTTAATCAACTGTCTAAGTGGATAAAGTGGATAAAACAGTACCTTTAATACTGTCAAAATCCCTCCCATCCAATGGATACTGCTTTCCAGGAAATTCATTACCAAATGATAAGTGGTTTATTCGATGCCCAGTATCGAAGACTGACAAGTCCAAACTATGGAAATCGTGCACTGGAACAAAATACGAACAAAAATAGACTCCTATTGGTGGGCGACCTTTCTTCTCTGAAAGTTCGAGAGTAGCGAAGAATGATTTCATCTCTACAAGAATTATTCAATAAAAATGTCCCCCTTCCACCTTTCGCCAGTACGTCTGGTGCTCATTAACACATTTATAATGAAGCCTGCCTTTCAATAAATGACCATAACTCCTCAATTTTTAAAAATTCTCAAGAGTCGAGAACCTTACACAGTTGTAGAAGAGGCTTCGCTTTATGACGTTTATTACTTACTTGGATACTTGGATGGCCTGTTCTCACTAATTGTGCAGGCCCCAGCACTATCTCCATTTTTCGGAGTATTGCTGGTTTACCTATTGTGGTTTCCTGGAGTTCCAAAGTCAGCGTATCCAAGGTCTGCTCCAGGTCCACACCACCACAGGCAGACCCCGTCCTTGTGAATCAACGCGAGATTTGCCACCATGCGACTTGTTTGATATCAAAACAGTGGTGAATTCTGGTATTGGTTTACTCTTAGCTGGGTTTCCTAATGGAGTCCTCCTAAACTTGCTAGACCCTGCTGTAGGGAAGGATCACACGGCTGTGCATCGCAGTCCGACACCCAGGAACAACTCCCAGCCACGATAAGGCGGTAAACCGTTGAGGGATATTGCGTTCATTAAACAAATAATTCTTGTATTGTCCTTTTAAATTTAGACATGTTTAAAATTCAAATTTCAGAAAGTCGAAGCAACTGGAGCCTTGCAAAATTTCCAGCAAAACAACGCCAGTTGTAAATGTAAGCGATTCACTAGGGAACACCGTTGTAACTGGCTGAGCGAAATCGCTCTTGTTCATTTACTTCCGTGTTCGAAATGTGAGCTCCTAAGAAATAACATGCAGGAAATACGTCATATGCTTGAGAAATTCGGAACTCTATGGCGGCAAAATGGGAACTCTACTGGGGCGCGTGTAGCGCAATGGTCGGAGGCGCCCTGCAGTACGTATGGGGTCGACCCACGTGCCCCAAGCTCACTAAGCCTTCCATCCCTTCACAGTCGGAAATTGGTACCAAACTTGTCTGGGAGAATAGCAGCACTGGCCCGACACATCGGTAAGCCATCGCGAGCCATTGTTAAGGCCAGATCTGCATTCAGTCACCTCCAATGGTGCTTAATGAAGTCGAATGCATGGCCCATCCCTTAGGGATTGATCGACGCTAAGATCTACATCTTTATCCATTTACGCTGGCAAAACACTTTAATCTCTTAGGCAAAGATTTGCAGATCCTAAGTTTTTATCGCAATCAATAAAAGCCACTGTTCACTGCGAATCGAGATGCCATGACTTAAAGTCATTAAAGTTTAAAGGAACAGTTATGTTAGTATCGTACGACTCCTTAAAAGTCAATTCGTTGCGAATGTATTAAGAGGTTTATGTTAGCCAGCAGACTTATTTACCCGCGTCTTTAACGCCAGTTCAACCTTGATCATACACTAGGTGGAACTAGCTGTTTATGATAATATATACGCCCTCAAGTCTATGAAAAAAAAAAGTCTTCAGAAGAATATTTCTGGCTCATGGTCATCTAGACTCACCATGTGTTCGCATCAATCGATGGGCATCTCCTGGTGCGAAATGAAAATTCCCTGCAACTTTTGCAACTTGGAGCTTTCCATATATACGACAGCCTTCACCTTTGAATCGCTGAAGTTTCAGGACCCATGGGTCATCCTGACGTTCACTTTTAAATAAATAAAGCCACGATAAGACTATACAAAAAGTGAATAAAAGGACCTTATCGTACCTTGCACTGTTCTACCACCTCGACATTTACCTGCCAACCCCTCAGTTGATAAGCTTCTCTTACTTCTTCACATGTATTACAACAGCTAAATATTGCATGGTACTAATGATGATTGGCATCAACCAAACGAATGAAATTCGAGTAGATGACTGACCTCCCGGCAGGAAGGGCTCCGTAGCAGCTGCCACATTTCGGAGTCGCTACCACAGCGGCTATAGAGGTCTTATTTTGATTCACCTCTGTGATCAGAAAATCTCCCCACAGAAATACAATTTTATAAAACCGGAAGCACCATACACTGATAATCAAATCACTCCTTCGAAATTTAAGGAATGCTGCCAACTTTAGACACTAAAGAACGAACCAATCTTCTGAACTTCGTGGCTGATGTTCATTCCGCTGCTATCCAAACGGATTTTGAATATGTCGTCTTGTATGTCATCCTGGTTCTCACTGCTCACATCCATAACATCGACAGTAACAACTAAATAAACAGTTAGAAAAGGAATGCTTTATCAAAAGTCAGACCAACAACCCGATACCATCAATCAATAATTGATCCCTGCAAAAAGAAAAGGACTCACATGCACAGGGTAGCCTATGAAAAGTGATGTCAAAATGAACATTAACTCTGACATCGGATGATGTTGAATCCACATAAAGCTGTTCTATAACATCACCAGCAAGGTAGTGCCTCGTCTCTTGTACGGCCAACGACATTATAACTATTGTAGAGATTAAGGAAACTGAAAATCACTTCGAATAAAAAAACAGAACTTCTCAGACAACATGCTAATAGCATCCTCCTAGCTATGAACATCGAAGTATTCCAAAACAATTCCACACCATCAATAATTGTAGTTCCTGCGAACGGTTTAGTTTACCGCTTCATTCTGGCTAAGACGTGTTCTTTGGTGCCGAGCTGAGATGTACAACGGGGAGATTCCATTCCCTTAGGAGGGTCTACAAAGCTGAAAAGGAGTACGGCATTTCCATCAGGGAATCCAGCTATGAGTAAACCACTACCAGGATCCACCACTGTCCTGGTATCAAACTAGTCCCATGGTGGCAAATCTCCCTCTGACCCACATGGGCGGCGACGTGACGACCTGAGGCATACTTTGGCTAGGCTGATGTCGGAACTCCAGGGAACCACAATGGCTAAGTCAGCAAAACTCCGAGAAAGTAGAAATTACGCTAGAGCCCGTACAACCAGTATCCAAGACACCTGTGAAACACCACCATTTATCAGTGAATACTTAACAAGGTTGGTATAAGCTCATTTGCAAATGAAAGCATTTACTTTCTGGGTTGGTTCACCACGGATTTTGTCATTAATGAATCCAGAAATTTCCGTAGCATAGAGGAGCTATATTGGAACCCTCAAGTTCTCAGTGGTAATAAACTTTTGGGAATTGTTCATTGATAGGAGTAAGATAACGTTCATTGATAGGAGTAAGATAACAATAGACTTTAAGCGACAAAGATATAAGAAGGTTTTAATGTCCTACCCATGCCACCAGTGAAAGTCTTCACTCGAAAATCATCCATCGGTTTCGTGTAAGCATCAAAATCTCGCAATCGATTAAAAAATGACATCGAAAGCATCCAATTTCAGTTTAAACGATAAAAATTCACAGAATAAAAAATAAAAAGAAAAAGAACGGAGATTGGTATAATCCATCGACGGAACTCGAACAGAGGCGGTCCACAAAACCTCTTCCTTCACTTGAATTTCACTCGAACATTAAATCTGTACTACTTAACACGCAATGGTAATCGAGAATCCTTAGAGAAACTCGACAAGTCTTAACCAAATTTTTACCTCAGATATCAAAAAAAGAAGACAAACGGATTTGTACTCATTGGAACGAGACGGGGTGATTGCAACAACAAGAATTCATGCAACAATTCATCAACAACTCAACAAGACAGGAATAAGTTTAACTACTGTCCTGAGGAAACCTTCGAACTGGCAGTCAGCTCCGTACTTTTGGCTTCCTCCACTTTACGTAGCCATTCGACAAGTGCTGCTGGACTCGCTCCAGCTTCTATTACCTAAAGAAAGTCTTTACGACGAAGAAAACTACTAGTTGACTATTTCGACTTTATCTATTAGAGTTTCTTCATTTCTCACTACACCTTAAAACCCAGGGAGCACACGAAGCTTCCCAGTACTGAAAAATTACAGTTCTTTACTCATTCGTGGTGTCACTCACACTTATTTAAACAACACGTTGAATAATCAATATGGCTCCTTAGAATGTTCATCTTAACTTATTCTTATTGAATATTACCATAATGATGTTGAGATAATTGGAAAACCCCAGACTGCTGGTGTCTGCGGTGGGGGATCGAACATGCTACTACCCTTTCCATCGGCTAACGCGTTCACCACAACACCGTGCGCGAGTCCTTGGTTTTTTTCTCTCAGGCGTGTTATTGACCTCTAAGTGCTATCAGCAATCATCGGTAAACGAGATTGATTCTGGGATTACAAATCGGCACTGAACCCAGTTAAAGGACTCCAAGGACCTGCATGGTGTGGTGGTGAACGCGTTAGCCACTGGAAAGGGAAACGGCGGGTTCGGTCCCCATCGCAGACGCCAGCGGTCCGGAGTTCTGTAATTATCTCAGCATCATTGCAGTTATATTTCACACAATAAATCGGCAACAGAAAAGAATATGCAATAGGTAAAAAGTGAAACACCGTCGTTCAACATCAATGAGGATCTACCAAAAATTCAGGTTTAAATGGTAATCTTAATAAGACATGCATTGTTTATTGTGCAATTCGAGCATGAAAATGGTTCCTAAACGAACCCTGATGATTGCCAAAACTTGTTCTTCCGTAAAGGAAAGGTTCAGACATCGACAGATTCCCATCACTCCTGCAATACAAGTTCTGGAATTGCTCCACCGATCCTGAGTCACTGACTTACTTCCCAGATTGACATCGGACACTATCAGGTGCGATCCGCTTGCCATCTTCGCCCTTCGTCACTGCGACAGCTCCAGTCCAGAGAAGGTCATCATGCCACGAAGCGTAGCGCACGCAGCCATGGAGTGAGCAACCGCCGCGCGACCGCGCGCCAAGATGAGCTGACGTCACAATGGCGATAGGGTTGGCGGCGTTCCAAGAGCAGTCTCCGGCTGACACCGGCTCGCAAACGCGGTGGATTATGATGAGGACGTGGAGTTCTCCGGTCATAGTGAACATCATTTCAGAAATAAGAAGGAACTGACTCAGTATCTCAGCAGACATCCTTACGCCTACGGCTTCGAATAGAGGCCCATTTGCCTACAGTAAGATTGGAACAGGATTGGGGATTGAGGAAGTTGTTTCTTTTGATAGATATGACAATTGGAAAGATTTCTGTCTAAAAACTAGCCGCAATTTCATTGGAATCTATAGAAGGCTCATCAGTTATCTTGCTCCAATCGCAATTTCGACGATGGTAGCGGTCCCGCGCGTGTTGAAATGGGACTCTTATAACTGTTCTGGGCTATCTTTGAATAGAAGTCGGTGGTGAATAGGGCTGTAAACGAGAATATCTGTGCTCATTCTAGTAGGTTACTAGCTAGGAGAGAAAGCATATCCTATAGGAAGAGCGTCCGTCGTTCCCCCTGTGTTTTTCGTTCTGTTATCCCGCTCTGGTTCGATCTACAATGGCAACTTACCGCTGAATATCTTTCATTGTTGGGTTTTCTATGTTTTCAAGCTCTAGTCTTATTTTTTTGCATCATTTTTGCTAATATCCTTTCTATTTATTGAGTTTTTATGCTATTTGTTTTGTGCAGTGAACTGGAATTCAGCGATTTCAATACTTCGTTGTTTTCGATTTGAAACGACAACTTAACAGTGCCGGGATAACGGACCATCATCTCTCACCGTCGACCCGTTCAAATGTTTCCCACCGGTGGTGGAAGCTCACAGACAGCCCAAGAAACCGCTGCTCATCAACCTCACCAAGGCCTCGACTTGTTCAGGCAACGCTTTTCATCCTTTGTCTCGTCATCTCCACAGCTCAGTTTGAACTCTACTTTTACAGAGCGTTTGCAAATCTAACTGCACAGAACTCACCTCAGCACCCTTCCAGTCAATATATCGTCTCTCTGGGTCAAGTTAGTCTATTCTACAGTGATTTCCACGAAAATTTATCACCTTGAGTTCTGATCTGTGACTTTTGAAGTATCTTTTTTTTAGCATTCCGTTCACGCTGCCCAACTAGCTGCACCTTCCAGTTCACTGCTACAAGGAGTCGCACGACAAGTTGGTTTTGAGCGTTAGTTAGAATGACAGTGACTTTCTTTAGTATTTTTATATCAAAAGTTTTGCGATGTTTAGGCATCTCAACACAAGGAGAATTCTTCAGATCAGACAAGCCAGGTTTTGCCTTGCTTTCACTTCTATCTAGTAACAGTATATAGCTGTCAGTGTAGTAATACATGTGAAGTTTCTATAGTGAAGAGTTGCTTTAAAGTAGGAATGTGCTTTCGGAAAGTTATGGTAATGTATGAAACAGGTAAATACACCCATATTCTATGTGAAAGGCCTCGAAATGAATCTGCTTTCCTAATGTGTTTAGTCCACTCGTGATGATCTTCACCGACGTCCATCCCTAATGTCGAATTTCTTTCCACCTCATATTGGCTATCAGCAGGGGTGCAGCAGAGGTTTGTCGAATCTCAACTGGTTTTTAAATGTTTGGTTGAGAAGACATTGCATTCAGAAGACAATAATCATCTCCAAGTTGATACAAGTGGAAATCTTCTTGGAATGAAAATCGATCCTTCTCCAGGGGCTGGCACCACGCTACCAGAAAGGGAGAGTGACGAGGTTAATATTGAACTTTTTAGTTGAATGCTTTCATGCAGTTTTCTTTTTGTTGCTTACAGTTCACCTCTATTTCTTTTAAGTTAACGTTCTTATGAACTGATTTTGTTGAGCTGATGCGAGATTGGTATAAGTTGTCATTGATGTTATTGTTGGTCCACTCGCAACATCACGGCTCTGTGGAAGGCGAAATCGCCGAAATGTCGGCCATCGACCAACAGCAACAGCAACAACAGCGACAATAACAACAACAACAACAAACTTATACCAACCTCGCACCCGCTCAACAAGATTAGTCCATAAGAACGTGTAAGTAAATATATCGATTGTTTATGCCGAGATATACAAAAAGACGGTCTTTTGAGTTAGTGTTCTTATTTTATAATATGTGTCCGAAATGTATCACTGTTAAGTGCTCACTAATTTGTGCCAAAACCCACCAGTGAGTTTTCACTTCACACTTGACATTATTTGCTGTCGAGCTGCGATGTGCAGCAAGGATTCACCCCTGGGCTAAGGTCAACCAAAAGCAAAAGAACGACATTTCCATCCAGTAACCCGTGCTAAGAGTAAATGTCTACAACGGCAAAGCCTCGTATGCTTCTTGTAGCTCCTTTATTGCCGACAAAAGTAAGGAAAAAACACGTCACGCACAAAATTTATGGTTCACTTCATGTGAGGAAATGAGTTCCGCGAAACAGTTCTGATTTAAGAATAGGAAGGATGAAATCTTCTGATGTCTGCTCGATTTACCCGATAACCAGTGGAGTTGTAGGTGTGATGGGACTAACAGGTAATGAGCCGCTTCATCGTATAGCTCAGAATTTTGTGTGTAGTGACAAGGTTAAAAGGATGAAGCTCTCGGCGTTGATCAACCCCTGAGGGATGCGCCATGCATTCGATTTCATTAAGTATCGTTGGCGGTAATTGAATGCTCTGGCCTTTACAATGACTCGCGGTGGCCTCCTGATGCATCGAGCCAGTGCAGTTATCGTCCCAGACAAGTCTGGTACCAACTTGGCGACCCCGGAGGGATGGGAGGCTTGGTGGGCCATGGGCGCATTTCACCGTGCGCGCCGCAGTGGCGCCTCCATCCACTGCGCCACACGCGTCCCTATTTGCGTGAAGTACACTAACATAAAGTTCAGGTGCTCTTCAAGAAGTTAAAGTAGAAAAGGTAACGATAGTATGGTTTTAGGTTCATTGCTAAGTGTTAATTAAGCTTCAAATTAAATCGTTAAACTATTGGACAATGCTACAATAGAACCAGTTTTGGAAATTGACCACACTCGAACATTTGGTCCTTATGCCACTATTATCTAGAATCCGATTAAGGGTAGGCTATAGTTTGGTTTTATAAATGGAAGTAATTATCTCAATTTTAAAGTGGTTCTCATCAGAAGGACTTAAAGTCGGAAATATTAGGTACTGTTTGTCTTTAAATATGAAGAGCTTTGGTGTGTGTGCTTCTAATTTCATACATGTTCAGCTATCCGAAAAAAAAGCTACGTCGGACCGCCTGGAGTTGATAGAAAAAGATCGAAAACAAGCCGACCAGCAAGTCGAGATCCTTACTAAACGTAGAGAGCGTCTCAAGGTTGTTTTTCGTTTCGACACCATTGTTTCTTATTTTCATTTTTATTGTTTCAAAGCCATTTCGCTCGTACATTTTCAGAACATCAAGAAGGAATCTGAGCAAGAAGTCAAGGATGTTTCAAATGGAGAGGTATTTGTTCTTGATGAGTAGATGGCTTCTTCAGGTCTTATGCCACTTTGTTTGTTAAGTTACATGTCCAAGGAACATTTTTGAGCGGTATCCTCTTTCTACCAAGGTCTCCTGTTTTTTCTAGGTTGACGAGAGAGAAAATGTCCCTCTTTGGCAGCGAATTATCGCCGAGAACAAGCGAAAATCGCCAGTTAAAGCGCGCCTTGCTGCGAAAAAACCTGCACAGGATGTGAGTCGATCACTTTTTGTTTATTTCACTGTTTCACTTTAATGAATTTAATGTACTCATCCACCCACTTTCAGTTTTTTTATGAGCCTGTTAATGCACCTGGGGTGAGTGACCTGTTGAAGCGTCAAAAGGTGATTTTAATAAAGAAGAAATCAGTGTAGTAATTCTTTATGATTACCGGTTTTAGACTTTTGGACTGAAACTCCGAGAAGCTATCGCATACCGGCAACGCGTTAAACTTGGATGCTTTAGGTAAATGTTTCCATCTATATTCAGTTAGCTTATCCTGACATGTGCTAAACGGAAAGTCTGTCCTTGACATGTTTTAAATTTTTGAGCTTACACGAGGTTGATAAATAACTCATTTGGTGAACGTTTCGTCTTCGTCTTCATCAGAGGCTGTCGTGGTTCAAAATTGTTCTGTCCTTATTTTTTACCTTTTTTTTAAAAGTTTTTTTTAAAAGTCTGAATGTTTGTGCTATTGATAGCGATTTATAACTACATTTTAACTGCCCTTTTTAGATACAATGACGATGTTTACAATTCATGTATGAAAGATTTTTTGAAAAAAATAGAACGATGGGAAAATAGTCCTAAAAAAATGTGAGTCATTTTAGTTTTTTCGTGAACTTGTGGTTTTCGTTGTTTTATTCGAAGATTTTAATACTATTGGAAATTTGTGCGCTTTAGAGCTCGAGACCTAAAAAATCGTGAGATATTTGAAAGAGCGTTTCCTGAAATGAAGCGTACTCGAGAGGAGAAAGAGCGCTCTTGTCGAAATGATCGAATAAGCTTGCGAGGTCAAGAGGCAGTCGAGGATCTACCAGCTCCAAGCGAAAAGGTTGTTTAAAAGATTACTTTTGTCTTTTTAGTGATATCTTTTTGTCATATCTTTTTTAGATATCTTTTTATTCTTATTTTCAACTTCATTCTAACATATTTAGGGTCAAGTTGATGAAGAACACAAGATGAGGAATGCTGCTGCTATTCCTCCTCTACTTGTAGATGAATCAACAATCCGTCCTCAGCTTTTCGATAACAAGCATGGGATTATTAAAAACGCTGCTGATGAGAACAAGAAATGGTTTTTTTTTCTCTATTAACCAAATTTTGGTAAGGACTAACATGCAGCAATGTTTAGGATCGAGTCCTTCCTTGCTTCGTGGTCTGATGATGAAAAGAAGTTGTTTAAGGAACGGTTGTCCGCTGTTGGCAAGAACTACGCAAATATTGCCATGTTTCTGGAAAACAAGGTTTATTACTTGCAAAACTGATATTGATTTAAAAAGAAATATGGAAAAATACTAAATGTTATGGGGTTTTTTCTTCTACATGCGATATTGGCGCTTCTTTCTAACTACATCATTAGGCCATGTGAGAGATAACCACTTCCTTTTCTTAAAAAATGGAGCCCATTACACACACGACATTTCTTCGTTATACTTTATTTGTACTGAATCAATGGTGTATTACAGACAGTAAAAGACTGCGTGCTGTTTTACTACCTGTGTAAAAAGCGAGAGAACTTCAAAGCAGTTATACCGAAGCGTAAAAGGAAACTTGCCAAGACATATAAGGTTGTTTTTCAATGCTATCTGCTTATTTTTTTGAAGCTGACTATGTGGGAGAGTTTTACAGTCCTTGGACCGATTTTTGAAACAGTTTCATTAATTGATTTTTAAGCCACCTCTCATGCCAACACCAGAGGAGCTTGCGATGTATCAGTTATTACCACAAGATGCCCTTACGGAAACCCAGTGTATGTTCGAACTTTAGAACTTTTTTATTTTCATGAAAACTTTGTTTAGTACTGGACTTTTTTTTTGAATTACGTGCTAATTCTCTTTTCGGAATTCTTCCATATTCTGAATTAACTCTTTTTTAAGTTCAGGAGCATTCTTTGACAATGAATTTATAAATTGTCATGAATCATTTAGTCATCTGCTTTCAGCTTGTGCATCTAATGATAGCAAATGTGTGATGTGTCAGCTGCGGATAAATCCGGCAACAAATCCTGGCCGTGTTCTTACGAGGTCTAATTACGAATTGTATGGTGAGTGATAAGTGCTTTTAAATGTTGTATACCTGTTTCGTAAACTTACGGTGTATGATGAGTTTCACAGTTGTGGAATCTCTAATACGGATCACCGCTATGTTGATTAAGAATGTCCTCAAACAATACGATAATCCAACGCGACATAACCCTAGTAATTAGTTGCTGAGTAACTAGCTCTCAGTAGCAAAAGAATTGGAATTGCACGAATGGAAGCTGTATTTTGAGCATTTTTTTCTGCAGTATTTGCGACTGCTAACTACCAAAATTCTTTGGTGTGATAGATTTGTGGAGTTTTCTTTCATCATTTACTTAAACAGCACCATACTCTGCGCCTGTACTTTTGCCTTCTATTCGTTCACTCACAGCCATCCTTCGAGATCTTTCAACTTTTACGAATGGCTTCAGCTGATGTTTGAGGATTTTCTTCTTCGTTATGAATGTTGTAGAATGCTAGTGAAGTCGATTCTTCCTGAAATCTTGTGGTAGCAGTGCTATTGCGTTCTCACCTGGATTGGAGAGACTACGATGATACCACATAAGTCTGGAACGGACTTCACTACCTCGAAGATAGGGGCTTCGAGGATTCCGAGCCAAAAAGAAAATAAACAGAATGAGAAATACTAAAAGGATGGGGTTATTTTTCTAGCTATGGAAAGTGGTGGAGTAACCGTTATGTGTATATTCAAATCATATAAGACGCGCTGAAAAATTAAGGTTAACCCTACACACTTCCAACACAAATTTAGAAGACTGTGAATGTTAAGATATTAGTCTCATTTTTCTTTGTATACTTCCTTTCCATTCCTTTATTTTATGAGCTTGTTGATTACTTGTATTTTTTTTGCAATATCAGTTGGTATTATTTGAGGAATTGATGCGAAAAGACAGGGAGCAGACTGCAAAATTTGTACAAAATGTAAGGACGAAGTGTTAAAAATTAGGAATAGCGGGTGAGTCATGCTATTATTGACACATTTCTGGAGTATTTGCGATACTTTCTTGCCGGATTTTGTTGTAGGCGTTGTATGGTAAAAATGTGCGCTTCTGGTAAGCGCAAGGTTAAAGCAACAAAAACAATGCCGACAAAGTGGCGTCAGATGGATGACCGACAACGAACCTTTATTCTTTCCCACTTGTCCATTCCGCGTGAAATTGTCAAATGCTGCGGACCATGTTTCAAGCGCATCTCGAAGAAACTCGATTTGGTACTTTCTTTTTCCCCTTTGAAGTTTTATGTACTTCGTAGTGCACAATATTTGCCGGAACATTCTTTTTCTGCATTTAAAATAAGTGTTAATTAAAATTAAGTTGTTCGCTGGCGATCTTGAAGAAGAAATGGCGAAATTCGAACTAGAAGTTCATCAGACATGGCAAAGTGGAGAGGTGATTTGCATGTGAATGCTTTTTTTTTAAAAAAATCTTTCACATAACTGAGAACATAACTGGTAGGCAGTCGAAGTTAATACTTGGTGTGCTGTCGTGTGGGTAGCGCCGAATGTGAACGTCCACAATTATCCTACTGATTTAAGAGGGGTGATCTGACTATTACAAGTAAAGTCACCATTTGCAAAAAACTTGTTTGCTTCTTTTTTTGAACATCAGTTGGTCTCATCATTGCAACCACCAGGAATTGGAGACAACATTATTGTGTCACACAAAAAAATTTAAGAAAATATATAAAATGAAAAAAAATGAATACCAAACAAGTTGTGCATTGAGGCACGTTCGACAGGCTTTTTGAAAAAAAAGCATAAGAAGACTCCTGTGTGTATAAGGTATTTGTTGAGCAGTCGAGTAGTCAAAGCATAAAGGGATCTCATGCTGATTAGTCGCGAGGTAACGTGGCGCGTTCCCAGGTGGTGGATAGGGGTTATTCGCGGACCAAAACTTCATGGTTTTCTGGGATGCAAATGGATCCAGGGGACGGACTCCTTGTTTCTGCTGCACTGATTTGGCACATGCCTTTTGTAGTTACAAGGACGTGTTCAAGCATGCGTGCTTGGGTGTGTTCTTGTTCGAGAGGATTGCATTATAAGAGTCAATTCGGCCAAAAGCCTGCAATCGAGTAACAGGGAAGTATATTGGAGGCGGTTAGGAGTCACCTCCAATAAATATGCTCCAGGTCTGCTCTGGGAGAGAATGGAAAGCTACCCGTGGGTATATCCATCCCCCACGTTCAGAGCCCAGCAAGCTATAAGTGGCTATCAAAAAGCTAAAGTAAAAAGTACGGAGGGGCTGCAAAAATCTCAGGTCTAATGGAAGCAGCCTGAATCGCGAAGAACTATGGTGAAGATCTGTACCATGCGTGCTTGCATAAGTAGGTCTTCTATCGAGGACTCGGATGCAAGTGTGCGTGTACCTACAATGCACGTACACTTGCATCCAAGTCATCGATAGAAGACCTGCTCATGCAAGCAAGAATGATTAGGTACGACGCCGCTGCACTGGTCGTGACGGGAATACTCCGCCCATTCAATGATGTCTATGACACCGGAGAAGAACTGTTCCTGGAAACATGCAAAAACAGAGGAGTAGGCGGTGTCGACGTCATCGTTCTTGTCAACACGATTTTCTCCATGAACATCGATTTATTCGAACAACTAAGGCATGTTTACGATTGAAGAGATGTCGACCAATGCGAGCTTTGATAATCTTTGTCGTTTACGCGCCGACATCAAGCTGTGACAAAGAAAAAGTCCAAGTGTTCTTTGTGGGCTTCGAGGAGTTCTACAGGGAAGATAAACATTCTTCGAGGTGGTCATTTGAAATTCTAATGCTAGGATTGGACCCAGAAGGACGTCTGAAGAATGTCACATTGGGACTCACGGATTATAGCGGAATGAGCGGCTGTCAGATTTTGCCATGACGACCAGGACCATCCATGCAATTCCAGAACCGCACCCGAAGCGCTAAATGTGGAAGTCACCCAATGGAGGGTACCGTGATGAAATAGACGACATAGTAAGTCGAACGTTTTGACCAACCGGTTTCGCTGTAGCCTCAAAATTCTACTCAGGATCAAACCATCGCCTCCTTCGTGCGCGATTTGATTTATTGCGGAAAATAAAAAAACATCGCTGAATTGAGAAAACAAATTCCCAGAGCCATTGTGAACCAGAGTGTATTCATTTCATTAGTCGGCTGTTGAGAAGACGCCGTTCTCGATAACATCGACGAGTAATACGATCTGCTCATGCAGCATCACGTTAACGCTGTTATGAAAGCTGAGAGTTCGAAATTCACAAAGAAACGTTTGTCTCTAGAGACATTGATCTCATATGTCAACGTGGAAAGTGACAGCACAGTAGTCAAAATCGATGGTCGGGAAAAACTATTTTCGCTTTGCTAACGACATCGTTCTTATAACACCAAACATTGGCCGAGCGGAGCGAATGCTTGTCTACTTTTATAAAAGCTTGTGGAAAGTTTGGTTTTCGATTAAATCTCACGAAAACGATGTTCATGAGGAACGGATTAGTTATGCATGCCCCATTCAGGTCGGGAAATCAACGTGATGAATGATTTAGCTACAAAGGTGATCAGAAGGAAACGAACAGTTTGTTGAGCTTTCAAGGCCATCGGCGATTTAACGAAGAGAACAAAGAGCACCCGCCTCCGTGCCAACCTTTTCGACTCTACGGTACTTCCTGCCTTAACGTATGCGTCGGGAACCTGGTCAGTGCGTAAGCAGAATGAGAGATCACTCAGTGTTATCGAACGCGCAGTCGAAAGGACGATGCTGGGAGTATCCAGTTTCACACAAGTAAGGGATAATATCCGAAGCTCCGACCTGCGTCTACGATCAAAAATCAAAGATGCCGTTCTGTACTAGATAAGAGCCGTTAGTGACTGGGTTCTTTGGGGTGTCAAACGCAGTGCGGGAAGGCCACCGACCCGATGGTGAGAGTTCTTCACGAAAAGCCTAAAGAAAAGGCATGCTCAGCGACTCCTTAGAGCGAGCAGAACCTCCCGAGTTACTCTTGCACACGACACGAAAAAATTGAAACATTTACTGGTGCTCTTTCGGGGTAGTCGACGATATACAGGACGATAGGTGACAGGTATTACTACGTGGAAATATAAAAAAGCGAACCGTTTATTTTGAGATCGTTATAGGGATCACTGTTTTTGCTTGAACATGACGCAAAGCTTTATTTTTTATTGTTTATTCAAGAAGTCTGTTTGTCAATTTTGTTAATATCAGATATCTCGGCTTCAAAACCTAGTCGCTCAATTTGGTACTGACTGGTGCAGTGTTTCGGCACAGATGCATGGAAGGAGTGCTGATGATTGTAGATTACAGTATGAGTCTTTGTCCAAGAAAGAAGAAGAGGAAGAAGAGGACTTTGAAGAGGAAGCCGATGGCGACAAGTGGTGAGTAGTATTATGCTACATTTTTCTTTGTTTTCAATGCTCTACTTTTAGAGAATATACCTGTTAATAGTCCGATTAAAACTTAATTAATAATGATTGGCCGTTTCTCTGATTTTTAAATCAATCACAGGGAAACATTTTCCTTTGTAGTGAGCGCCAGGACGATGATGTTCCAATGGAGGAAGATACACAGGATTGTCCAGAGACGTCCATTTTAACCGCTCGAGACGATGATATGGACACAGATATAGTTGAACTACCCACTACTTCACAAGAATCTACTCTGAGGAACTCTCCCATAGACGTATGTGTTCCGCATATTATGGATACCTCATTCTTAGTTCACACATTTACAGCGATAAGTAACGCATGCTGGAGAATAATTTGAACTTTTAACTTAAAACATTTGCAACAGATTTGAGTGGTTTTAATATGAGGGTATTTCTGACAATAAATATTCAATACCATCTTTTCTTGACTACATTGTTTTGGGTGCATGTGGCGCAGTGGTCGGAGTCGCTCTGCAATACACTTGGGGTCGACACTCGCGCCCGTAGCCTCCCAAGCCTTCCATTTCTCCGGGGTCTGCAAATTGGTACCAAACTTGTCTCGAAAGATAGCAGCACTGGTTCGATACATGGCTAGGCCACCGCGTGTCATTTTAAAAGCCAGATATGCATTCAGTCGCATCCAACGATACTTAGTGAAGTCGAATGCATCGTGCATTCCTAATGGATTGATCAACGCTGAGAGCTTTATCCTCTTAGCTTTATTTTGTTTTTTTGCCGTACAGACGTATGATATTTTTGTACTAAACAGATAGGTTATCAAGCACAGGTTTGCCCTTCGTGGTACAGGTGAAGCTATTTTTGCGTATTGAGACATGAAAGATTCCATTGTGATGTTGTCATTTACTGGAGCGTTACCAATCTTCATGCTTCTATGTTTTCCCGTTTACCCCTTGGGAATTATCAAAATTTTTGAGACAAATTCGGAATAAAAACTGTATCTTCGATTATTTGTTTTTACCTGTAGAACAATAGGGGTGAAGTATCTTCTTTAAGTCTCCTGAGGTAGTCTAACTGCAGAGAAATTATCAGCAATTATCGGGAGATCTTCGCGTGAGACAGTTCCAGAAGTTCGATTACCCAATGTTGTGGAATATTTTGAACTGTGCCCGTAGTGAATTTATTAACTTCAGATGAATGCGAAAGAAGATTCACAAATGTTAGTGGATCATCATTCTACATATGCTGATATTGGGAAAGGTTCCATAACGGCTGGTACACCTTTACGTCCTCCATCGGTGTCAATTATTGAACAGCAAGCTACTATTTCACAACTAAACGCAGTGGGTGCAACAGCTGCATCACAGCCATCGGTGCGTCTAATTTTTTCTGGCTTTTCATATTTGGTCTATTTCAATTCTTTAAAAGCTCCATAACTCTACACTGTTTCTACCCATTTTTTTGCTCTTTTTTATCCTCTTTTTTGAAGTCCCGTAGTGCTGTTTGTTTCATGGCCTATGTGTTGAGTCTTATCAGCTACATCATTTTCTCTCACTCATATTGACCCATTGTCGGTGGTGAATTTGTTTCGAAATTTTAAAAAAATCATAAATACTCTGTGTCACAAATTATAGGGCGAGAATTATTCTACCCTAGTTGTTTGTATTCGGTGGACCGTACATAAGCTATGTCCTTCTTTGCTGTTAAGTACTCTCTTCCCAGTTTACAAAGCAGAGTTTTCAACAGTCTCAGTTCGATCTGATGGTAAAATATTCCAGTAGTGTTTTCGATCTACTCGAGGGGTCGTTCCAGTTTGACAGTTTCTTGGTTCATCGTGGTGTTGATCACGCATTAGTACAGTAGCTATCGATTTTCCATCTACACCAAAAACGTCCATGTGCGAGCTTGCGCACATTTTTGCAAACATATGCGTGAAGGTATCATCTGTATCACCTGTAGTCCCGTTGTCATCGAATGACTCGAGCAGGAGCAAGTAAATCTTCTATTTTTCCATGTCGCTTGCGAGAGTAGCCCAGTGGGTTCTGTTCGCCCTAGGGATTCGTCAAGCGTCATACCTTTCTTCTAGGCTCTTCGTGAAGAACTCTGACGATCGGGTCGGTGGTATTCCTGCAGTGCGTTTGACATCCCGAGGAATCCATCAACTAATAGCTCTTGTCCATCGGTTGTCGTTCATAGCATTAGCTGTCCGGGCCACCTTATCTTCGACTGGCTGGCGTACAGAATGGCATGTTTGATTTTTGATCGTTGACGCAAGTCGGAGCTTCGGATCTCATCCCTTACTTGTGTGAAACGGGATACTCCTAGCATTGTCCTTTCGACTGCGCGTTCGATAACGCTGAGTTATCTTTCATCCTGCTTAAGCAGCGACCAGGTTTCTAACGCATACGTTAGGGCAGGAAGAACCGTTGAGTTGAAAAGGTGGGCACAGAGTCGTGTGTTCTTTGTTCTCTTCACTGCATCTTCGATGCTCTTGAAAGCTCTCCAAGCCGCTCGTTTCCTTCTGCTCAGCTCTAGAGCTAAATCGTTCATCATATTGATTTCCCGACCTAGATAGACATAACTGGGGCATTCGGAGATATTCGTTCCGTTGAGCGTGAATGGGGCAAACGAAACCAATCCGTTCTTCATGAACATCGTTTTCTTGAGATTTAGTCGAAGACCAATCTTTCCACACGATTTATCAAAGTCGGCAAGCATACGTTCCGCTTGGCTAATGTCTGGTGTTATAAGAACGATATCATCAGCAAAGCGAAGGTGATGTATCTGCCGATCATCGATTTTCACTCCCATATTATTCCATTCCAATGTTCGCATGACGTTGTGGAGGGTGGCTGTAAATAATTTTGGCGAGATTGTATCGCCTTGCCTAACTCCTCTTTTGACGTCCGCGTTAATATCGTTTTAGAATGGTGAAATTTAGGTTGTGAAATTACTGTACAGCTCGCGAAGAATCTTTACGTACTGGCGACTCGAGTGAAAAGTTTGTAGGCGACAGACATTCTAGTGACAATACTTCCGTTATCCCTGCTTTTCATACTGTAGAAGCTGTCAGTTTCTAGATAGCGTTATATTTGCGTATACTTGGTATTAGTTTATGTTGTCAGCAATGGTTTTGGAAGTCATTCTATCCCTCTAGATACTTACTCGTTCATCCTGTTCTCATAATTTGTGCAGCGTTACCTCGATTTACATAACACCGCGGTGTTACACATTTTTGTAATTCGGAACTCTGAATGTGGGGAACGGTTTCTATATTTTATTTTTTCACGGCATCACTTTCGTCTAGAAGAGAAGATGTAGTAAAAAATGGATCCTTATCGCTAATCCGAGGGACCACTGAAAAGTGTATGGTCCTGTCGAGAGTTTTTCCCAATTTCCATTGTGAGCGAAACTACTAACACATCGGAAATCATCCATGCATGCGTACTGTTTACTGAGCGCTCTAGAGCAATTATTCTTCTGTAGACTGCACACTAATATAACGACGAGCTTAGCAACAAGCGCGCTCAACATGACGGTGAGCTTCACTAGCTTCAACCTCTAGGGATCTGTAATCCTGTGATGTACGTAATACTAGTTTTGTATGGAAGCAGACCGTACGAAATTGAGGAAATATTGCTATGTATCAATGTAGTGGTCGATTCTTTGAGCTCCACTCTTGGTTCCACACTAGTGTCTGTATTTACGTGGTTCATTCGATTCTCGGGCACAAAGGAGGCGAGGGTTATCTGGTTTGCTATCTCTGAGGGAAATAGTGCAGGATTTGAATTGTTTGCTTCCTTCTATGTAGTGGGGTGTGTGGAAGTTTAATCTTCTTGATATCTTTGGTATAAGTGTATGTATTGGGTATTTTTTAAAGCAAATCGTATATGAAATCCTCTGCAATACATGTCATAGAATAAGCCTTGTATTAATAAAGTCGTAGTTCATGAATACAATATTCTAGAAATAATTACTTTCATCCCTAGTAAAAAAATTTCCGCCGTTTGTTTTCAAGTGTTGATTGTCTTCTGACTGAAAACAAAATCCTGAAGATTGTACATATAATGTCGAATATCAAAACTTTGGGAGTGTTATCTCTTCTGGTCTTGGAAAATTCAGAATCTTTCGCTCCAAATCAATTTGTAGAAACTCCTTCACTCCTAGTCACTCCTAGCTGATAAAGGTATGGAGTCATATAACTTTAAGCTAGTGTTCTACAAGGAAGTAATCCGTTTTTTCTTTAACGCATTTGAAACGACCATGTCTCGTTAGTGTCTCACAAAATTATGTTGGATTTCTCACCATATTTTAGTTCCATCATTATGATCGGTTTCAACATATTTACGAAGTGATCTAAAAGTGTTTGTACTCGCTGATAACGACTATTGCAGACGACACCATCAGTACTTACTGGATTTGATCAGAACACGCTCCTGCAGATCCATACACTATTTGGCGGTGGTGATGAAGTAAGTTTTATGTTGACTTTTCTCCGTATTAGAAACTCATCGTTTAAGAAACTCAAGTGTTGTGTTCATCGATTTAGTTTTCTGATTTAAGACTCGTACAAGGGCAATTCTTGATCAGTTCCAGCAGCAGCGAAATTATCAGGTGAAATTTATACGAAGCTATTACTGAAATCGCAGGGAAGACTATGTTCTTTATTTTCAGAATGTTTTCAGCATTCTTTTTTGTGATGCATTTAGTGATGTTCGTATTAATACTAATGATCATTAATTTTTAGTTTCAACAACAATTCATTCAGCAACAGCCGTTACTGGATCAGTTGTTCCTAACATACTCGCAGTTTTCCGATGCCGGTGAGGACAACTTAATCAAAGCTTACCGGATATCGTTTTGCCTTCGTAAACTAGCAGCACTGTAGTATTGGTGGCTAGTTTGAGAATTTTTAAACTGCTTGTTTATCAAGTATGTTGTTCCAGATCTGAATCGAATCTATCTAGCTGCAGATGTAACCACTCGTTGTGTAATCGAAGCGATTCTTCAGCACAAGAAGCAGGCGGTTAATCTTCAAATGCGACAACAACACGCTGCTATGGTAGTGAGTATCCTTTTGTTTTACTTCTACAATATGTTAAAGCTGAAACGGTGTAGTGGCACAATATTACTTCTCAATTAATTGGGAATATTTGTCGTGGAATATGCGGAATTTCCGTAGGCTGATATCCTCTGCGTTCAGAGTCAAATACAAGCGAAGCAGTTAGAATTGCGGCAAATGGAGCAACAAAGGGAGGAGCAGAGGTATTTTCCTAGTACGGAACTGTACTGCGCAAATGAATGTTCGGTAGTTTCCATTCTAAAACGACGGTTATGTTGCAGGCTTCAACAGGAAAAGCAGAGACAAATCGATGCTACAAAGAGGCGTCTACAAGAGCAGATTAAACATCACGATATCACAGCGGCTAATATCGAGAAGAATAAAGCTGCCATGGTGGTGAGTTAACAGTATACATACTGTGAAAGAAGAGCTTCCTTAAGGTACAATTTGTTTAAGAATCGAGTTGGAGAAATTAACCAGTCACTACAAACTGCATCGTTGACACAGTTGCAACGTCAGCAGCTTCTATTAGAATACAGTAGCCAATCGGCCAAGTGTTCTAGCGTACGTGTACATCTCATGTCAGCATCGACCTTTTCTTTATTTGAATTCGTTTTGTTTTCAGCTTCAAAGTATGGCACAAAACCATCGAATGCAGCGTACACAACTGCAAAATCAGCTCGATGCGTTGAATACTGGAAATGGGTCTGCAGCTGTGGTCGCATCAATGTCGTTGTCGTCGTCGCCTGTGATATATAGAATGCATGACACTTCAGTACAAATGGACGATGAACAACGCCTTAGGGAGGAGATTGAGAAAGTGGGAAGGCAGAGGAAAATGCTGTGCAAATGCCGTTATAGCCATCATGAAGCTTATTTGTTTCAGATTGATGAGGATATCCGCGGTATGGAGAAGCAAGTGCGACGACTAGAGGAAGACGAACGAACGTACCAGAAGAAGAAAATTGTCAGTAATATTTCTGTTTCTTTGCCCATTTATTCGATCATAACGCTTTCCGATTATACACTATTGCCGTCGTTTAGTTGAGATTCACTTTCAAATGGACGAGGATATTTTCATTTTTTTCAGCAAGCGGAGCAAATGATAACATCGGCGTTCCGTATCAATTCTACGATGCAGGATTATCAGGCTAAACAAGATCTTAAGGAGGTATTATCATATTATTCTCAATAAATTTAGATTAATCAAAAACAGCATAATTGGACGAAAGTTGTTGTTCAAAGATCTGTTGTCGGCATGAGTACCTTAGGGGCGCGTATGGCGCAGTGGTAGGAGGCGCCGTGCAGCACACTAAGTCATACCGCGGAATCGATCCCTGTGCCCATGGTCCACCAAGCCTTCCATCCTTCCGGGGTCGGGAAATTGGTACTAAACTTGTCTGGGAGCATAGCAGCACTGGTTCGATACATCGGTAGGCCACTACGAGTCATTGTAAAGGTCAGATATGCATTCAATCACCTCCAACGATATTTAATGAAGTCGAATGCATGGCGCATCCCTTCTCAAGGATTGACTAATGCTGAGAGCTTTATCCCTTATCTTTTTATCAGTACCTTTTCTTTGGATTTTTCTTGTTTTTCTACTGTTCTTACAATTAGGTCAAGTTAAGTTATGTTTCAAGTGGATGTAGTTTATAGGATGTTTGGTTGAAATTTATTAGTTTTGCTTTATTGTTATGCATTCTAAGCTAATGGTGATATTTTACACTTTTGTTCAACACTATGAATTATACGCATTTAGTCATTGCATACTGCAGGCACAAGATAATATGCGAGTCGCGGAACATTCGAGGCTGACATTTCAAAAGAAACTTGACAATCTTCGTGAAAGGTACTCATATGCCGACCATTTTCAGCGACGAAATGGTTTTATGAAGTCATTATCTTTCCAGTCGTGAACTTCTGGTGCGTCAACAACGAATGTTATTGAACAGCAGTAATACGAGCGGTGTTATTGTTGGTAGTTCTGGAGCTGTTAGCAAAGGTGCGGTGAAGGACTTTGCTCAGCAGCAATCTGTTAAAGCAGTGCAGGTTGTTAACTATATCGATTTATTCCATTAATGTTGTATAAATGATCTTCACTACTTTCACATGTTTAGCCACCAACGACGATTTCACTGGCTGCGCAACACTACCAGTTACAGATCCAACAACAGCAGCAACAACAACAACCGCAACAGCAGCAGCAACAACAAAAAACTCCAATTGGTATCCGTCAACCAACGGCTGATTCAAAACCTGTACATTTTGGTGCACATACAGTTTGGATTTTATGTGAATTAATATTAATCTTCTTTAGAACCTGCAACCTACCACAACGCAGTCCTGCTGGCCTGGTATAAATAAGGACAGAGACAATGCTCAGTGGCTCGAAAACAAGCGAAGTTTTAACACTGTGCTAGATAGGGTTTGCTTACGTTTTTTTTTCTAACGACAAGTCACCCTTGCATGCAAGTCATGTTGTGTTCACAGGTTGTTCACAAAGAGCTTTCGAACAGCCATTCAACTGCATCGCTTGCAAGTCAGTCCTCAGTCGGTACTCAAGAGATTCGCCGAAAGTCTGGTACGTTTCAAAATTGTTTTCTTTTGAAGTTCTATTTTGCAATGTGATGCATTACTTAAATTTAAGGTTTGGAAATGCTGAACATTCCGTCTGTATCTGTTTCTCGTCACCCTCACAGACGACCTATTAGCCCAGCAGTAGGCGCGGTAGGAATACAAAGACCATCGATTGTCAGTTCTTTTCAGTAATTTATATTTATTAGTACTACGGTCCAAAGTATACCGTCAATTCTGTTCTAGTGAACAATTTCTGAACGCATTCCTTGTAATTAAATTGAAAAGATCAAAAGATTCATCTAAGGATGAAGAACCGTTGGCGATGGAAAGTGCTAAAGACTGTGGTTTTCAGAATCCAGCGACACGATCTATCATGGGAGGAATGTCGTCTAACAGTTCACTTTTTGTTAATACTTCAATCAACGCCGCTAGCTCACCTCAAATGACCGCTCAACATGTACTCTATCCTATTCTTACTAATTTAGCTTTAATAACCAGAAATGGTGACCCATCATGAGAAATGGGAATGAATCCAAAATTTATTGAATAGTTCGAATTTGTAAATTTAGATGTCCCCATCATTGTCAACGGCGACACCGTCCACAACATCAGCTCACATTCAACAATCGCTTGCATCATGTTCGCCTGCCGGTTCATCCACTGCACAACCAAAGGCTTCTCCAAATGTATGTGTACTAAAAACTGTGATACCGCAGTATCTATCAAAAAGCTTATTTTTTTCTAGCCTTCTTTTTTCCCGTTTAAGTTAAAGTAATGTTTTTAAAGGTTCCCTCAAGTATTGTGCAACCTTTGACTTCTCCTTCTGTGTCTAACACATCGGGGGTTTTTACCCCAATTGTTTCGTTCCAAGTAACTTTTATTTCTTGTGTTGAAATAGAATTTATGAATTTTGCTGAACTTATAGACTGTGTTTTTCAGGATACGAACGTTCCAGCTGCATGTACTCTACCGCCCCCTGCTCTTCAGTTTTTAGCCACTTCAAATGTTTCGGGACCTCTTACCTACGAACCGATCTCTCCAGATGATAACGCTCCGAAAAGTCCTTTCGCACGTGCAGAAGCCCCATCATCGACTCCAGCGTGTTCGTTTATATCGTATTCAATGTTTTAACGCGCACCTGGAAGTACTTAGAAAGCTCAGAGCGTAGCATTAATTAAGCTGCTATAAGAATTTAGGTCGATTGTGGACTATGAAAGGGCAAATACATCCAATCAACTTGAATATTACTTAAAGCAAGGAGTGCGTGTAGTGCAGTGGTCGGAGGCGCCATGGAATTCACACAGGATCGATCTCCGCGTCCCAAACACATCAAACCCTCCGTTCCTCTCGGGTCGGAAAATTGGTACCAGACTTGTCTGGGAGGATAGTATTACGGGCTCGATATACTGGAAGACTACCGCGAGTCATTGTAAAGGCTAAACATGCATTCAGTCACCTCTCAAGATTAGATCAATGCTGAAAACTTTTTTTATTTATCCACTTAAAGCATCTGCAGTATTTATGAACAGTTTTTCAGCGTCCGGCGGTTCGCGGATGTTCTCGGCGCTCGATTTCGATTTTCCACTCGCAGTTGCCCCAACCGTCATTACTCCGACACCTAATCCGCCATCTTTAGCTCCTCCACTCGCGGAACTATTACGGGCAGCTGGTTCGGATGCAATCACAACGGTGATGACGTTTGAGCCGTTGTCTGATGATGATGACTAACAAGATCTTTGGTATTTCGAGGCGAATCTCTGTGGCTGTAAGGAAATAACACTTCTTCTTTTCTGCGTCACCGCACCGCTAGTTGATTTCGAAGGCACCTGAATTCAAATAATGCTCGAATGGTTGCTACATAGTGGTGCATGCATATGACTTGGTTCCTTTACTGGTTTTAACGCATATTTCTCTTGTCTCATGGTTCTCTTCGCTGTGATGTTGCATGTTATTTCGTTTTCAGTGTTCATATCAGTTCTTTAGGAAAAGCGTAGTTTTCCTCTGGATTTCCTCGAATCAGTTTTGCTCGGTCGGGTAGAGGTTATGGGACTTTGTTAATCAACAAAGCACCTGTTTGATACTCAAATCTATGGTTGCGGGCTGTGCGTACGTGATTAATTCATCTCGTCTTGTCTTGACCCGAGTTTGATAGATATTTATATTTATTTCCCATCATCTATGTTTCTTTTCTTTTCGTTGTCGCTGTACTACTTAACTGTAGCTGAGTGAATTGCCTGAGTCACATACCGTAAATGCTGCGAAGAATATTTCATAGCAATGTCATTATAATTTCGGTATTTATAGTTTGTTCTGATTTGTTTACGCCACTAGGTCAACCGTAGAGGCAATAACCTACCTTCTTCACCTCGCGTTATCCTCCTATTCATTTAGATTTTGATGTGCATATTCAATCCAAATAGGTACCAATGTCTTTCAGTTTCCTCTATTACAATAGACACCTGATATTACCTTGCATTGTTCCAGTCGTATTCTTTCGCTCTGTTTTTGACCGCACGCTCTCAGAAGCTGTGATTTATTTTCTATGTTTTGCAACAAGTATTATATTGATCTCAATATAAAATAACTTTGATTGTCTCACATTCCTTCGCATATGGTAGACCGAGACTTTCAAACAGCAGTGGTCGCCAACCTAAATTGTTGACACAAAAACTAATTTTACCTGGGTGTAAAGAATAAAGTGCTAGCCGTCCTTTTCTTCGCTGATTTACTAGAATACATGGATGGCTTGTCTTCACTGGTTGTGCGGGCACTGGCTTAATATTCATTCGTTTTTTTTTCTCGCGCAGTTCCCGTTCATCGTGCTTGCCTGCGTCGAACATGATCATGTTAATGAAGCCCATTCCATAGTCTTAAAACCGTTCCCTTCTGCGAATGTTGGGCTGTTGGGCATTCCGGGTAGAAGTTGCGAGTGCCGCCTATGTTTCGGGAGCCGTCATTCAAGGGCTTTGTGGATGGTGCACAGTATTCTCGACACGACTGACAGAGCAATGTTGAGTCGAAAAGTTCAACGCGAAGTTTTGAGACCGTTGTTGGCGGTGGCTTCTTTGAAAGGCCCGAATGCGGCACATGCTAATCTCCTCTAACTTTTTCTTCATGTTATTCTCCATGTCCACTGAACCTCCACAATACTCGTATCGTTTCTGTAGTTAGAGAACCATCCAGTTATAGTTGTTCGTTTTCGCATTATGAGTTCTTCACATAGCGAGCCTTCGTCGTATTTATGCCCAGTACATTTTCTCTGGTTTCGTTGCGTTTATCGAGCATCGTCTCCGCATAATTGATACTCCTTGAGTAGACGACGTCATCCGTGAAGCAAAGATTTTGATGGGAATTCTCCATTAATACCTCTGTGCTTGTCGTCCCAATCGAGTGACGGCTATCCATTCCAGTACACTAGTAAACACCTTTGATGACATTTTATCGCCTCATCGAAATCTTTCTTCCATGAGTATGGTGAGGAGTCGTTGAAGAAGCTGTATATTAGTGCTGTAATTCAGATAATAGTCAGCTAATGTTCGTATGTAGGACTGATTCGATCCTTGAGGTACAAGCACTGATACGATGTCATTCGCCTCAACGCTGTCAAACGCTTTTTAATAGATGGTAAAGGTTAGGACAAATGGTACTTCGGCCATACTTCGATGACCCGTGACACAGTTTAGATGTGGCCCATGCAGCAGAATTCTGGTTAGAATCTTGTTTCCCCAGCTGGTTTTACCTTCAAGGTCTTCGATATAAGCAAAAGGATAATCTTCGTCAACGGCTTGCAGAGTACACTCAACAAGCAGTTTAGACGGTAGTTTCAAAGATCCATTCGGTGAACCATCTACAGTAGGCTGACCATGCACGACTTCCTCCAATGGTTTAGGATTTTCTCTTTGTGACGGTAAGACATCATATGGTTTGCGGATATTACATGTAATTTATGACCTCCAGTTCTACGGAAATCGGTGGTGATATTACCATATCCTGCAGCCGTACCTCTTTTTTGCTTTCCATCGCAACTCGAACTTCAGAGGGTAGAATCTTGGGTGGATTTCATCACCGTGGATTCGGAGTAGAAAGGTTCCCAGCTACCAGCGAGGTGTGAAAAATGTGGCACCACCTGTTCGTGAGAATTTGGTCGCTTTCCGAGTGAACCGTGCCATAAGAAGTTTCTTGTATACATCAGCGACTTCCCAAACTATCAGAACAGACGTGCTGCAGACAGGAGTCGTATAAAACGGGTTATTTTCGTTTTCTACTCCCCAAATTCAAAGTTTCCTATACTGTATTCATTTCCGTTGGCTTTTCCTACCCTGGCAATGAAGTCTCCAGCAACGAATCCATAGGACTTTTCATTGTGGATTACCTCCTCACATTGTAGAACGCGTCTAGTTCGCTCTCATCGGTTGTGCAAGTTGGTGAGTAGCACATGATACTGAATTTCTTCCGATGCGCAAGTTGGGTACAAAAAGTGGCCAAGTGCGGTGATAGGATTTCGTGTGTGTGATGATTGGTTAGGCATTAGATGGGTGCATAAAAAACCCACACTACGACACGCACGTGGAGTCGATCCATGCGCCCATGGCCCGGCAAGCCTTCCATCCCTCCGGGGTCGGCAAATTGGTACCAGACTCGTCTGGGAGGATAGCAGCACTGACTCGATACATCGGCAGGCCACCGCGAGTCATTGTAAAGGCCAGATATACATTCAGTCACCTCCAACGATACTTAATGAAGTCGAATCCATAACGCATCCCTCAGGAATTGATCAACGCCGAGAGCTTTATCCTTTCTATCCTTTATAAAAACCCAACAACCAGCGTGATCACACAGAATTTGAAGCGACCAAGGACCTCAATGAGAGTGGTCGGCGTTCTAAGAGATTGTTGTGGTGCTGTTGGTGCAAAACAAGAAGCAGTTTCCATGGCGTGTTGCTGGCGTGTTTGTTTTGTCCGTTTCCAGTGACGTCCTGTGCAACCCAAGATTTTATCGCCTCTTACCGGCTGTCTCATCGCCCACAGTGGTACACGGCAGCGCCCAGTGTGCTGCGGGCACCTAGGCTAGAGTTTTGCCGGCTGAGCTATTATGGTTCCCCGGAGTCACGAGATGAGCCTAACCGAAATCTTCCTCAAGTCGTCTCCATCACAGGAACAGAGCTGGAGTTTCTCCAATCTTCTTTACAATTTTTAATTTGGACTTTGTGATGCTTGTGTGGAAATTGAGAACCACAGATGTTAAGAGAGAATAGTTGCTCGGCACACATGATTCATAGACCGATTATCCGCATGTAGCCGAAAGCCACCTACATGAAACGGGCAGATTTTCTTGGAAAATATGACCCCACAATAACCATTTAATAAAACGAATTCCGACGGAATCGAATTTCCGTCGCATTTATTGCAATGCACACATAAAAACATGATCCAGCCTTTTACACAAATTTCCACATTTCCAGCGAGTACAGTTGTTCGACTACGGCCATGTGAAATATTTTACAAAGTATGATGGATGACATGACTAGAAAACGACTTTAAAACGAAGGGAAAGGATCACCGAAGAAAGGTTCAATGCATTCTTCGATGAAATGAGCATTTTGAAACAGCGCGTTTTGATGAATACATCCAGGTATACGGGTTTACTGCCAAACATCAAAACACCCATTCTGGAACATCGTATTTATTTGTGACAACATCTTCCCTGCCGGATACTGAAAATGAAAACATCCGTGCCACTTTAACTTATACAAGAATAAATGGACACCTCTTTCCAGTTGTTCCAATGATTGAGCTAGTGGCAAAAGGTCGATGAGTGACTTCTTTGCTTTCTTCAAAAACGGGTGAGAAAAGAGACTGTTGGCATCAGGTCTGAAATGCAATATTCATGAACCATCAGATTACTCAACACATTTTTAACATACGAATGAGAAAGCAGTTTTTCACGGTAATCCAGTTTAATGAGAGATATGCCACATCCTGAGCAAACCAAATCTATACTTTCAAGGTCGACAAACACCAAAATTGTTGGGTAGGAAGAAAGCACTGATGTGGTACACAGCCATGCCCCAGAAATCTTTGCTCATGTTGAATATTCATTCAGCCTCCTTTATAATTCTTTACAAATTCGCATGCACCCGTTTCATAGGGATCGCAGGAAGTCGTCCGCGATTTAACCACGGCAGTGCTGTTCCTTGGAAAATACATGTTATATCTTCGACAAGTAGAGAACTTGAAGAGTAAAACTGTCGCAAACTTGTAGAAAAGGCCTTGCATTATCCATCTTGAGCAAAATACGTACAGCTACTTATTATATTGCAGTATAATTCCATATCCAAGCACATTCTTGTCAGCAATTGGGAGGATTTTGCGATCTACGTTGAATGTATTTTGTATCTTTAGCATATGCCTACACAATAAGCTAGCTGAAACCCATTATAACAACTACACATCACAAAATAGTGAATTACTGGTCAAAAGTTAAACTCTGTATTCAGTACACAAAGGACAACGCTGGTTTTCTAACCTCCGATAATTTTCAACAATGGAAAGAAATATTAAGCTGAGAATAGAGTTGGTAGAATAGAGTTTGCTCTATCACTCTAAAGAAAAGCAATAGCTTTGCTAAAGTCATCTTTTTGCTTCCTCCCACTCTTTTTCATCTACGTCTATCCTGGTTCCATCAACATTACTCCTTACAAAGAATCTCCGTGTTTATCGTTTTAAGACAATTCGATATTTTTCTTCAATAAGCAGACACGAGGTCGTTATTATAGAATTTATTAAGATACAATAACTGACGTTTCGGCGGTTTCGCCTTCTTCAGAGCCTGGAAAGGTCAAATTGAGATGCGTACTACTCAGTCAGATACTCAGTAACCCTTGCAGATAAAACTTAACAAATAAATTTGTATTCGCATAAGAAACAGCTTCATTTAAACACCTACCGTTTAATTCTTGTAAAGTTAGTTGGTGGAAAGAAGCCGCACACAGTACTACATGGGCGAGGACTGTGCCTGTGTCAGGTCATTGGATTAGCCCGAGGTATGGCGCTAGGTCTCGCGTGATGACAAGACATTCCTCCTTGCGATTCATTTTTGAATTTTTGGAATTGATCCAAAACGCTTCAAGAGTTTTACGCGTTGATGTTTTCGATTCGTCCGTGAGGATAGTGAGTCCTACTTCAAAATCGTTTCCGTTGTGTTCGTGCATCCTATGCGCGCCTAATGGAGTGTTTGGTTTTAATTTAGACTTACCGACTAGGTGTTCTTTTATGCGGACGCAGAGTGGTCTACTCGTTTCGCCAACGTATTCGTCCCCGCACGCTTTACAAGAGATCAGGTAGACTGTACTCGAACTCATACAATCACCGTCGCTTCCGTTAGGGCAAATTATGTAGTTTTTCGTTATACACAGACAGTCATATAGGCGGTTGTGAACTAGCGGGCGTCTTAGAGTGTCCGGTGGTATTTCTATTACTCTTACGGAATTCTCTAGACCGGCCCTTATTAAGCAATGTTTCATGGCTGCACTCACTTCCCTTGAAATAAAGGGCAAGAGGAACGGAGCCGTTTTCGCTAGAATTATCGCTTTGGGGCGTAGTTCTTCCTCTGCGCCTATGCCAAGAAGCTCCAGTTTCGTAACCATTTGAAATGGCTATTTGGCGAGCCAGTTTCGAGGATTCTTTCCTTTGCTCTCTACCTGTGCACACGTTGGCGGCGGTTCGAAACATACTTCTTATAAGCGCCCTTTTAGTGTGTGAGGGATGAGAGGAGAGGGAATGAACCACTATATTCCTACTGCTTGGCTCTCGATACCATTTTGTGATGTAACCCGCTACTATAGGGTGCAAACGTGCCTATTAGTAGGATTAGCTCTCAAACACAATCCGGTTATGTTGTGGAACGACTCAGTGAATGTGCGATTTCCATGCTCCGACGGTTCTGCAATGACCAAGATTTGGGAAATATAGAAGTTATATGGTTATAAAATAATTTGAATGAAACCAATTTTCTAATTGGTTACCAGACTGCTTACTAATATAATTGCAAAGATCCATGCAAAAATACCTTCATAAGTAGGCAGAGTAGAAGAGTCAAGAAGTCGAGGTGTTGTGCCTCTTGATTTCTCATACAGCATTTCCAAGCGCTCCATGTCGCCAAATGGTGGAAAACCGTTCGCCATTTCACATATCGTGGCACCGACGCTGTATATATCAGCTCTAGTCGAATATCCATTCAGATCCTGTTTCTACCATTTCGTGGACGCATTGTTAGCTATAGTGCAAAAAGAGTGATTTAGTAAGCACCTGACCAAGCACCTCTGGTGCTAACCAAAGCAGGGATGGTTCAAGATGACTGTCGAAATCAGTAGTGGACTGTTCGTCGAATGTAAGCTTCCGAGCCAAGCGGAAACCTGTCAAACGGACAGTTCCGGTTGAGTCCAGTAGAAGGTGATTAGCTCGCACTGACCTTCAAGATGCATTACAGTCCAGATATCAGATTTCGAAAATTTCATGTGACAAACCGGTGAATAATGTATTGCGCATGAAGATAGGCAAGGGCTGAGAGAAGCTGACGAAGAATGGAAGCGATGGCCTTCTCTGGTAAGCCACATTGATATGATGTTGATATTACATCGGACACCGAACCTAAAATACTAATAATTAACATTTAGTCAGTCGAAACATAAAACTCATAATTCGAAATATCATGAATACAAACACACCGTAGGAACATCCACCAAGCACCAAGTATATCGATGGTCCGAATACAAAACAAGCATGAAAATCCACAATGTGAGGATGACGCAGAAGTTTCATGAAACCAATGTCTTCCTAGAGAGTAGCAATTACCTTCGTGAGTACTCCTACTATAGTCGCAATAACTACCAACCAAATTTTAAGACTGTATTAACTTGACACAAAGATAACGGCGGAATTCGTCAGCACAAAATTTACATATAGATTTTACAACAATTATTCCTTGCTGACATTGGCGGTGCGCATAATTTGATGCCTCCAAAGCACCGAAATCGCATTGTTTTGCTTCCTTACTTCAAATTTTTACATAAAACAACGGTAATGGAAAAAATAAAAGGATAGTGCTCTTGGCGTTCATCATTCCCTTAGGGATGCGCCATGCATTCGACTTCATTGAGCATCCTCTGGAGGTGATTGAACGCATATCTGGCCCTTACAATAACTCGCGATGGGGTACCGATAATATCCAACTAGTGTTGCTATCCTTCCGGAAAAGTCTGGTACCAATCTGCTAACTCTGGAGGGATGGAAGGCTTAGTTGGCCAGAGGCCCGGGAATCGATCACGTGTGTACTGCAAGGCGTCTCCGATCACTGCACCACACGTGGCCCAAAACAACGGCAGTGATCTGAAACTGCACCGAAGTTTGGCCGATGCAGGACGCCGCATAACGTACAGCCAATTCGTGGGATTTTACACCAGAGAAAGGCTCATGAAGGAAAAGGTCGTGAACGCTTATCAGCAGTTAATGACGACCATCTGAACTCTACTTTTAATTCACATTGAGTCTCTCGGAAAACTCCCAAATCATAGATCGAATCAAAATACGGTTATGATGACTACCTTGTCATCAGCAGAAGGAATCGTAAAAGGTCTTAAACATGGCGAGGCCAAGAAATCGATGAATTTTCACAAAAAAAGTGCAGCATGTGTATTCAAACAATGGCAGAGGAAAATGCTATTCCTTTTGCATCAAAATGGGGTTGACTTTCAAGGTTGCCCAACAAACGCTGCAAAACGTTAGCCGAATCAGGCTATCGAGCCCCTGCTCCATCTACTAGACTCGGAAACTCGACAACCACTAGATGATAAAATTTTCAACAACCACACCAGTGCTAAAAAATGCCACTGAGCAACTCATTGTTCAAGGATTCAGAATCACGTACTGCCCGAATAAATAAATTGCACTCTGTTGGCAAAAATATATAGATTCTAATGGTTCTCACCTTCAGTAATAACGTAGTTTCTGAATTTTGTTACGATTACGATGTTACGAAATCCACGGTCAAAAACCATAAATATTTTCGCACAAAGCCAATAGCTAAAATCCATAAAAGCACGACGGAGTACTAACCCGAAGCAGCTCCGCTCGATCGGGAGATTTTGGGTGCACCAATCTACGACTGTTCCCATCGGAAGTCTCTGTTCCAGCACTACCGATCTTCACGTCTAGAGCATCAAGTGGAATGCGTTTTACTGCGACTCTTGCAGAGTCCCTATATCTTCCCAGGAAAACGTCGCCCAATCCATCAAAGCAATGCGCTGAAAACCACAATGCCACAATTTCAGCTCAATCAATCCACAAGAAAAGGTAGTTTCTTCCATGCTACTATTACCACTGGCGACGATCTCCAATTTTTTGTCGTGTACCGCATATTTTTTGACATTTAAGGCAACTAAGAAATTGAGAAATGAGAAGTGCAAATAATTACACAAGAAACTTTGCTATGTCGACGTTATTCTACAAACAGTTCTTTTTCAGTTTGATTGAAAATCGGAATTCAAACGGGGCAGGAAACTAAAATTTTTCACTTCTTAAAGTGCGGTTGCTGAAAACATCAACGGCACAATGTGGGGTTTCATTGCTCCTTGCGTTAAGAAAGTACTCGCTAAACCGTCTCGCTCAACGAGATACGAATCTTATCACAAAAATACAAAAAAAAAACCGCTCTATCGTCTACCAGAAATTGAAATACTCTCGGTGTGCAGAGATAACACTTTAGCTTGTTGGGAATGATGTATAGATTCTAACGACTTTTCTTTTAGCTAATAAAGCCTGTTATGAGCTGCGAAATCACTGCTTAAATCTAAAACGCGCAATGTTTCAGGGTGCGGGGGCTTAAGGGAGCCATTTATGACTCATACCGTCACCAGTAGTTAATGTTATCACCAGTTCTTGGAACATTTCGCCAGCTCCAGTAATCTCATTTCTTCAACATCAGACAAAAGAGCATTCTGTGAACAAGGAATAGTGGAAAAAAGCAAGTCATTAATTTCAGATCTCCAGATAAGTTAAACACGATAAAAAATCACGTGCAAACATCCTACGACCAAAATGAGCGTTCAATACATCGGAGATCAAGCAGAGTTTCCTTAGAAGGCCGCCTGAAAGCATGCCTAATTTTTTGCCGCGCGGTATTCACCTAACTTATCTTCGTGTTTTCATTCTACATTTCGATCTTCACATGTAATTTGTCATCAGTCTTCAAGTTTTCTTCTTAACTTTCTGCGCATTCCCTTTTGTCTCCTTCCATACGTTTTCCTACAGTTTCTAATCATTTCTATTCGTGTGTGCCGAACACAGACCCATTATCCAGGTGTGTTTATTGGCTTCACGATTCTACATGTTGAGAGTGTAAACCTTTTCATTTACTGCCCAGTAAAATTTTTCACGGCACAGCATCATGTGAAATGCAACCAAGAAGTGCTGAAATATTAGCAAAACTTGGACTCTGGGCCAAATCGAACTGCGATTACCTTACCCGGGGCTCGCGTGTTACCCACTGGACCAATGCATTGCCTTCCTCTCATCTACCTAGTTTTCTACCTAACGACGCCATCAACAATATGTTGAGAATGTAATCGCACTTTTCAATAGATTATTTACCCTCCCATCTCATACACTAACTACTACTATTCACAACCATAACTCAAAGGGGAGAGCAAACAATTAAAGGTTAATGACCTAATTTTATATGCTTGGGTCATGTTGGTTGCATTTTTGTTTAAGTGAACAAGATCCAAGAATCTCGTACGCCCTACGCCTTACGAGGTGAGGTCTGAGGAAAACAAAGCAAGGGATGAAGACGAAAGTGATGACAATGGTATTGAGTGTTCAAATGTGGTGGTAGTTCATAACCACTCCATCTTCTATAACAATCTAAAGTACTTGAAGTGTTTCTAAGTCGATACATAGAGCTATCACATTTTCATGAATTTACGTGGATGATTTTGATCTGCTTGTAGAGACGAACAGAGGGAAACAGGAGAATGGGAAGTGAATAGAGGCTACTGCTGAAGGCATTGAAGATTCAACGGTTTCTCCTTCAGATGAAAACTGTTCAACTGCTACAGCTGAAACATGGTTGTAAGTTGGATGCGAAAAATAAAAACTGTACGTTGTGGGCTAGAAAATAATCCGTTTTTTGAGTATTTATTAAGTGGAATAAAAACCATTAGAATTTACACATCTTTGCGAACTGAATGCAGGAATTCTATTAAGATGGAATTTTATTAGCAGGAGTTCCGAAGTTGTAACGTCCTTAAGTACTTAATGTATACAGGTACTGACCGACGTGTTCGTAAATGTCGAACTTCGACGTACCAAACAAATCGTAGCACTCCTTATCAGCAAAAATAGTCTCTTTGAACCATTTCTGTACAGCCATGCACCGTTATATGGACGATAAAGTTTTTCGTTAAATTCCAACGTTAAGAGAACAGTATTTATCAGAGTACGCTCAATCTCAGAGTACAACATCTGGGAAGGGTATCCACCCACCGAAAGAGGTCCGTACCACAGAATAAACCAATAAAAATGAAATGTATTTGGATCAATATTCATATAAACGTGCCAACTTCATGCACACACATTTCATTACTGAACAACGTTATTCCTACATATTGGCAAACAAATTTGTGCCCCAAAGGAAAAGTGAACTTGGAACATATTTTCCTATTTTCCATTCATTTCTTTGCAATCGGTTTTCTTTTGCAACTTAAAGATCTTTATATTCACGTTTGGCAAACACTAGGTGTTATTCCTCTATTGACACATAAGCTGACATTTCGAAGGATTTCGTCTTCCTGAGAGCTTCGAAAGGTCAAGTTTTCAGGCTCTGAGGAAGGTGAATTCCGCCGAAACGTCAGCTTGTTTGTAAACAAAGAAATAAAATCACACAGACGCAATAAGTAGAAAGTCGGTCGTGGGAATACTACAAAGCTCTTACCAAAATGTTTATAATCACTCGACAGCTTACACCAATTAGGTTGCTATGCGTGTAGCCTGCAAAAAATTGCTAAATACAACTTTTTCAGAAAGCTGCTTTCCTTTCATTCGCCCCACCACAGAACAGAAATCGTTTCTTGTAATCACTTCTGGATTTTCTTCTACTGTTGCTTCCTTAAAAACATTTCCTAACGCTCTCACGACGACGCCTATTTCGCGCTTTTGAGGAGTGGGTAACGCTTAATTCCTCGCTGCGTTCACTGTGACACCTACGGGTGTCATTTGTCGCCAGTGTTGACTCTTAGTTACTTATTTGGATGGCCCGCCCTCACTGGTTGTGCGGGCCCCAGCATTATCTCCATTTTTTTTCGGAGTTTTGCTGGTATAGCCAATGTGGTTCAGTGGTCTCGAAGTCAGCCTAAATAAAGTCTGCCTCAGGTCGTCACTACCACAGGCACTCTCGGTCCCTTTGGATCTAGGGAAGATCTGCCACCATACGACTAGTTGAACACTAGGATGGTGGTGGAGTCTGGTATTGGTCTAGTCAGAGCTGGGCTTCCCGATGGAAAGGACGGATTCCTTCTCATCCTAGGTGATCCTGCTGGGGGATGAAATCCTCATCGTAGATCGCAGCCCAACACCCAAAAATACCACCTATCCACGATGAGCTGGTAAACTATTGGGATGACTGTGAACTGTATTGCAATAAAATCCTTATCGGGAAGACCGAACCTCAGACAAATGCTGACGCAGGAGATTATTTCATAGGAATTGTATGTATACCTACAGCGATAAGGTTTCTCAGTTATCGAAAAAAAAGAGATATCAGTAGTTATAGAAAAACCCACACAGCTGATTGCATGAAACATAAAAGCCTCAACTTTTGCCCACTATGTTACTGTTTTCTTTGCGGTGACATGAATAATCACGGTCGGCGCATTAAATAGTCTGGTGCAAAAAATACCGAAATAGACAGAACGTAACTCGCCGAAGAGACTTTCACACGATGGGAGCGATGGCAGTGGATAGACAGAAGGCGAGATTCCGCCCGTTAGCCACTAACGAAAAATTGGATGACGCTGTGAATTTTTAAACTCCCACTGACTACCGAATTCGGGACCAAGTTTCACGTGTTAAAACACAGCAAATTGGTGAACGAACGCTACACCCAAAATATTAGCCCTCTGGTAACATTTTATTCACTGCCTATTTCTACTATTCATGGCAGAGTATTATATGTGATACAACCACAGTGGTGCTGAGATATTTGCAAAACTGCGGACCGGGACCAAACGCGCTATTGCCCTTTGCGGATGGTAATGCATTAACTACCACACCATGCTGGTCCTTCGTTTCGCCTTTCCCTCAGCTGGTTTTCTATCTTAGACTCTTCCTCTGTATGGAATAATTTTTGCATGACATATTTCTTTCCACATTCATATTATGCGAATGTAATGAGCAGTCATAAGAAAAAAAAAGAGAACGGAAGAACAAAACTCACCAATCCATTGCTGAATTACGCAGCCATGCATGGAAACATCACAAAGTGGAACCATTGTTAGGCATATTCTATACGGTAGGATGGCTTAGCACGATTGAAGCAATGATATGCAAACTACATTCCTAAGCCCAGATACAAAATGGGACCAAATCCATGAAGTCGGAATGAAATCACAATAACATCGAATGACTTCATTAACAAAATGACCAGAGAACTGAAATTTAAGGCAAAAAAAAAACGCTATGTAAGGCCACCAATAAGCGAACATTGTTATCTAGCTTAGCTCTTAGCTCACTAATGAAAGAAGGTGCACTGTTGGCTTGATTCTAATGCAGGAGCCAAAAATAGCACGAACGTGTTACTGGCAATGGTAAACATTATAAAAAGATAAGTGCTAACGAGACTTCTAATCACAAACAAGAATAGAAGATGTAAAGCCAACAATGATGATCAAAATAATAGAAGCATCCTTTCTCTGACATATTTCTTTCCACATTCATATTATGCGAATGTAATGAGCAGTCATAAGAAAAAAAAAGAGAACGGAAGAACAAAACTCACCAATCCATTGCTGAATTACGCAGCCATGCATGGAAACATCACAAAGTGGAACCATTGTTAGGCATATTCTATACGGTAGGATGGCTTAGCACGATTGAAGCAATGATATGCAAACTACATTCCTAAGCCCAGATACAAAATGGGACCAAATCCATGAAGTCGGAATGAAATCACAATAACATCGAATGACTTCATTAACAAAATGACCAGAGAACTGAAATTTAAGGCAAAAAAAACGCTATGTAAGGCCACCAATAAGCGAACATTGTTATCTAGCTTAGCTCTTAGCTCACTAATGAAAGAAGGTGCACTGTTGGCTTGATTCTAATGCAGGAGCCAAAAATAGCACGAACGTGTTACTGGCAATGGTAAACATTATGAAAAGATAAGTGCTAACGAGACTTCCACCGAAGTTATGCAGTCCTTTTGGGTAGGAATGGACACACGCATTTTAGCATGGCACAAAGCACAAAAGTCTTTGTCAAGGGCTCGCGGGCGGGCGAAACACAGAAAAACTGACGATGAAGGAATAAAGAAATTTCGAGAATTAGTAATAACATGAGGTGACATATTTTTTTCTAAAAATTTGTGCCCACTTTGACTCTCTAAACAAAAAAAAATCGACGGTACTATGCATTTGGAAGACACTCTGAAAAATAACTGCTTCCCTTGATGGAAAAGGTCCTCATTGGCGATAACTCGCCCTTTAGAAAGTTCAAGATACTCCTCACATAGGGAGATTACTGGTGAATTCGATGCCACCTTTGGAGTAAATGCTCCAGCAGAATGGTTTTTCTCACGACATGATAATAAAGCATGTCTTGTTCCAAATCCTTACGCAAAGCGTTTCTTGAAACCTTGAGGGAAAGTAAACGCACACTACTTGCAAGCCTCCAATGGCTTCCGATATACCTGAATACTACTTTTGTAGCGAACTAAAGAGGTAATATCGATAGTGCAATACCACCACTATTATTCTTGTAACACAAAATAAATTGCTGTTGCATTACAATAACTGAACTGAACTCCCCTTTTTCACGTGATAAAGTCGGTCACGCAAACGATCGGTGCTCGACTGTACATAGTCGTACTTTTCCTGACAATTGTATAATCTAAATCTTTGGATCGGATAAAAGTTAAACTAACGAGAAAAATAGAAAGTTATCGATCCAGTTCAATAAATACAGCACTCACAGATATCATACCACTAACAAGAAAAACTGCTCCCAGCAAGGTTGTTAACCTACCTGCAAGCAAGCATACATTAGACGATAGTATTCCGAGCGAGAAGACGAACATGATGACGATGGTGCGTCTCCTTCACTAGGAGACATGGACATAGTTTTTAAAAAACTCGTACTTTAAGCATTTAAACACATAGTAAGCCGAAAGCCCAATAAAAATATAACAACATTATTATTAGCTTTAAAATACAAAAAGAAGTCAAACAGTACTCATAGCTAATGCTAAGACCGTTAACCCGGTGGTTTCGATGCCTATTTCCGTCTGTAGGGCAAATGTGACGGCACCTAGTTCTACGTCGTAACATATTTGATTTTTCGACAATAGACCACTTTTCGATAACCAGAGTACTTGTGCGGTTGAGAACACCGCAGATAAATAGAATCCACTACGGTCTACCACTTTAGAGGTGGGATTTGTGTGCACGCTGCAAGTTACTGTACGATAGTATTGTTCCCCACAAAACCACACTGTTGTCAGCATTTGGGAGAGCTTTGCAGCTTGTGTTGAGCCTTTTTCTTCATGTTCCTAGAACGTCTACGTAACCTGTTTTTCATTTTTATATCAGCTTTACTGATATACTATAACCATAAACTAAAATACCACCAACGATTGGAACCAAAATTGCCTCAATTTGCAGCCAAATTAAAGGATAAAGGATTAAGATCTTGGCGTTGATTAGTCTCTAGGGGATGTGCTTCATCATAAACCATTTGGACGTGATTGAATGTAAATCTGGCCTTTATAATAACTCGTGATGGCCTACAGATGTGCCGATCCAGTACTGGCATTCTCCCAGACAAATCTGGTACCAATTTGCTGATCCCGGATGGACGAATGGCATGGTGAGCCTGGGACGCGGGGACCTCCGACTACTGCGCTACACGTGCCCTCTCAGTCAAATTAGCGGCTAACTAACTCGTTCGAAAGAAGGTCTTTATACATTTCCAAATGCAGAATTGAGCTCTTCCCGAACGATGACCACAAGGCATGTTTATTGACCATAAAGAGTGTGGCAAAAAAAGCTCTGCACGACCTGGAAGATAATCCACCCTATGTGACCGTAAACAAGTTTGTGGTGAAACGCGTGTACCACTCAGCCAAATATCAATAAGTTAAATTAGATATCTTAGGTTTGACCATCATTACAAATGATTTCGAAAGGCTCAGAATTTTTTAACGGGAAACATTGCGAAACAGAAACTTCTTCGATCGTCTGGGCTGGAATGCTGGGCGGCTCAATTTTCCAAATTGAAACCATAAGTAAATAGCATGTTCGAGGAAATGCAGCTGAGCTATGCACAACAAGAAAAAATGCAGATGTAAGGCAAAGGCATTTCATTTTCAGACACAAACCTTTATAGGCAGGCGTTCGGCTATCATACGATGACCACGACTGCAACATCTCTGGCGTGAACCTTTCCGCAGCGTCCAGTTTTGATCTTAAACATTGCGAAATATATCAAGATGACCCAGTACAATGAAAAAACGAAAGGTATAATATATGGAAGTATATAGAAGAACTGAGTTAGCCACAAGAAAAGACAACTCACTGGTGAACATCCGGTGATAGTTGTATGGAATTGGAATCGGCTGATACCTCATTCATAATAGACTTCGCTACGTCAACGATTTCGACGTTCACTAACTGAGTCAGTCTATTGACGAGAAGGCTATGACTGCTATAACTGTACTTGCTGTCAACAAAGTAAAATGATGATCTAGAGAGCATCATTGGACATTTAGTGCACAAATTAGCTTTAAATCCAAACTTTATACACAAACGAGACGGTATCAACCTCAAACATCAACCGGAACTGGAACTTATACCGGCTGCAAAACAACTGCAGCAACTCAACTGGAATAAGAACTCAACATCGCGAGAGAGATTACGATAAGGACTAAATGAAAATCTACTTAGTAACGATCACAGACAAACCACTACACGAGAGGAAGATTAACAAGGAATTTGATCCACATTACAGAACGTTACAAGTGAAACCTCAGGTTTCGAAAATGCTACGTGTTTTCACGAAACAAAATCTTAATAAACTTCCAACCAGAACACCATAATATAACAATATGCTCCAACAAACTAAGAATAAGAACGAACTATGAGATCAGCATCTCGATATCGGGTTAATAGTTTTCAATTGGGCCAGAGACCTCAATTTGCTCCATCTGTTCAATCATCTAGCGGAGCTCTCGCAGTAAACACGATGCCTATAGCACGTGAATTAAAACAAAAACAATCAAACAACAGAACGACACACGTCTTGCAGTTACTCCCATGACCAACTTTCTGTTAACCTCAGCACTGATCGAATAATTCTTCATATTCTTGTTGCTCAAATGCGAAGTGTTATTCTACTTTATTTACCAGCAAACTAAGATTTCGGCGCACTTAGCTTTCCTAAGAGCTTGGAAGGTCAATTTGACCGCAATCTACCCAGCCAAACACTTCCATAACCAAACAGAGAAAATGTTAAATCAAGACTACAATCACACTGAACGCAGAATAGCGTCTTTGCACATTCACCGCTTTCTAGGAATCTTCCACTAAATATGTCACATGGAGATCGATCGCACAGAGCTCACATGGAATCGTAATGTGCCAGTCACATTAAAATAACAGTCAACAATCAAAGTTGAACGAAATACTCCAGCAGGTACGTACAGAATACAGAAACGTAACGGGGAAGATTTTGAAGCAGGGTTACGATCCTCGCACACGAATCGAAAACACCAGCGCGAAAAACTGTCGAAGCATTCTGGATACATTCCAAGAGCCCGAAAATGAACTACAGGAAGGAATGCCTCATAATAACGCGTGATATCAGACATTGCTTAAGACTTATTTTAATGTGAGAGGCATATTACGCTTCCATGTGAACTTTCTGCGGTTGGTCTTCACGTGACATAGTGGGAGACCCATAGAAAGCGGTGAAAATCGTAATGTGCCAGTCACATTAAAATAACAGTCAACAATCAAAGTTGAACGAAATACTCCAGCAGGTACGTACAGAATACAGAAACGTAACGGGGAAGATTTTGAAGCAGGGTTACGATCCTCGCACACGAATCGAAAACACCAGCGCGAAAAACTGTCGAAGCATTCTGGATACATTCCAAGAGCCCGAAAATGAACTACAGGAAGGAATGCCTCATAATAACGCGTGATATCAGACATTGCTTAAGACTTAATTTAATGTGAGAGGCACATTACGCTTCCATGTGAACTTTCTGCGGTTGGTGTGCAAGGAAGCCACTCTGTGTTCAATGTGAATGAAATGTTGGTTTGGCATTTCTTATGTTTGGTTTTTGGTTATGGAGGTGTTTGGCAGGGTATAGTGCGGTCAACTTTCCAGGCTCTGAGGAAGGCGAAATCCGTCGAAACGTCAGCTTGTTCGCGAACAAAGAATAAAATAACATATCGTATTTGTTCAACAAAAAAAAGTAAACAATTAAGGTAGTTACGTAATACATTCAAGAAAATGACCGAAATCGAGCACGATGTCGACAAAAAATTATTAGACCCTACATTAGTAGTGTGTCACATATGAGAAGAAAGTTCTCCTATTTTAGCACCATAAAACTCTGATGCTCTAGAGCACATGATATGATTTCGAAAAAACGCAAATAAACATGATGGATTTCGTTTAGTATGACCAGAGGTCTACAAGAGACAACCGGCAACGGAGGTCCTTCATATGTCGTATCACGAGACGGTTAGGCTACGTTGCGCGTCCCAGATGGCGAATAGGGGTTAATCGCGGACGAAATAGACCATATCACAGTAAATAGGAGGTTTTGCCTAACCGATGTCGTTGTTGTCCCAAAATTCTACACGTAATCAGACCACCGCCCACTTCCTGCAAGATTCCATTTCTCGCGAAAAGGAGAAAAAGCCGATAAATTCAAAAACCGAAGTACCAGCACCACCACAAACTGAGACGTATTCAACTCATTAGTCGGCTGTTGAGAAGATGCCGTTGTCGACAACATCGACGAGGAATACGATCGGCTCATTCAACACCTTCACGCTTGCGCAATGAAAGCTGAGAGTTCGAAAGTCACCAAGAGACGTCTGTTTCCAGAAACACTCGCGCTGATACTCCGTGGAATCGCACGAGCTGCAGGCAAGAGAGAAATATTGCAAAGCAGTGCAGACGGGCGACGAAGGAAGATCTTAAAGATAGAAAAGCAGCAAAAATAGTTAAGCTACAGAGGCTGGGGAAAGCATTCGCAGAGCCCACCGATGCTTCGCCAATTACAAGACCAAGATGATTGCACTCCGCCGCCCAGACGCAACAGTTACAGCGTTCAGAGAGGCAATAGAGAAAATCGATCACGATTACTACTCAGATCTCTTCGATAGCCACGTCCATCTCCCGTCTTATGAAATAAAAGAGGATGGATATGCTGTTCCACAGATTCTCTCTTCCGAAATCCGACATGCCATTTCGTCGGCGAAAAATCGAACAGCACCAGGTCTGGACAGAATAAAATCCGAACATCTAAAGAACCTTCCCCAGTCCTCGTAAACACACTGGCTAGGCTCTTCGCAAGCTACCTCTCTGAGTATAAGGTCCCTATTCAATGGACCAGCAAGAACGTGTTATTGTTCAAGAAGGGTAACATCCACGAAATCAGCAACCATCGCCTAATCTGCTTGCTGTCGGCAATGGGAGTCCGCAGATTTAAAGCACGAAACAGAAACGGAGATATCTTTAAACATCACATAAAATCATGCGAAAGCCATTAACATCGTGGTTAGATAGTAGATGCAGTGTCTCATAAGTATCTGTCTCAAATTTGCATTGTTTTCACGCCAGTGCTTTTCTGTCGTTACCACTTGGATGGCCTGCTTACACCAGTTGCGCGGGCCCCAGGCCCCAGCATAATTCTTATTTTTCGGAGCTTTTCTCGTTTAGCTATTGCGTTTACCTGTAGTCCCGAGGTCAGCCTAGCCAAAGCTTGCCCTAGGTCGTCATGAGTACAGGCAGTCGCATCCCTTGCAAATCAGAGGGAGATTTGGCACTATGCGACTAGTCTGATACCAGGAAGGTGGTCGATCGTGATATTGGTCTGCTCTTAGCTGTGCTTCCTGATCGAAACACCGAACTCTTTCTCCGCTTGGGAGACCTTGCCAGGGCATGAATACCCCGCTGTACATCCGACACCCAGGCACACCTAGCCACGATGAGGCGGTAAAGCGTTGGGAGGCTGTCGTTGCTACTGCATTATTAATGTTTTCGTTATGTATGCAGAGGTTTAATTACCCAGATTTGAGCAATCATAAGACCTGCCTGGCAAACAAAAAATCCACACACACACACACACACACACACACACACACACACACACACACACACACACACACACACACACACACACACACACACACACACACACACACACACACACACACACACACACACACACACACACACACACACACACACACACACACACACACACACACACACACACACACACACACACACACACAAACACGCCTACGCACACACATGTAAACACACACGCCGAAACGCACATACATACGTACATACATACACATACACACACACGGCGAGCAGTTGATCGCACATCACTTCTCTTTAGTAGGGCGAGCCCAAGAACATGGAATCAGACTAATACTACCAAGGCTTTGATGCGCAAAAACATGGAAACACACACGAAAGAACAAAGTGGATATGTTGAATTTGGAAAGACATGGGAGATATAGAAAATAATCGAGTAATAGAACGAAAACCACAAAAACTGCTGCGCGGAAGTTCTGGCCATGCTCATGGACAATACACATTGAGTCCGATGCGCTTCCGATTGCGTTCCAGTGAGGTCTGGTGGAGCGGCCGCGCAAAATTAGCATTGGTCCCAAAAGAGTTAAATATAATTAAAATTGGACGGATACTGCGTAAAAAATTTTGCTGGTAAACATTCCAATGTGAATATCAATTTCGAGGCACATGAATAACAGCTTATTTAAATTACTACTCGCTATGAAATCTAGTTGCAAATGCAGAGATTTATTCATAACAACAAACAAAACAGTGGTATACCTGGGTACGGGGAACCAGACGATCCACTTCCCGTTCAGCTACATGAAGCTCAAGAAGCAGATGTCCACTAATGGTTGTCCAAGGAACTCCTGAGTTTTTTTTGCAATGATGAAAGAGTTAGGACAAGAAGGAATAGCATAAACAGACATAAGATGAACCATACAGAAAATTTAAAAAAGCATATGTAGTAACAAAACTGAAAAGAAACTACCTATCGGCTTCGTTTAGTCTCTCTATTGCATCGACTTTTTCATTCAAACTGGTTGACATCATATCCTGTCGATGCGCAAGCATTACAGGTCTAATAACAGTACCTACTCCTTCCCTCATCACATTGCTGTCAAAAGTTACAGGAACAGCACACACTTGCACTGGAGCAACTACTAAAAGAAAAAATTAGGAAACCTAGAACTTTTTTAGAACCACGCTTTATGAAAGATAACCACTTCAGAACTGCACTAATAGTCATCTAAAAACGTTAAACGTGCAACGAAAACTGCCTTAGTTCAGGGATAACATTCAGCCGATAACAAATTAACACATAACCCCCGAATCTCGTCTTTCCACTACTGACGTCGGTTCCCCGATCACTAGAGTATTTGCGTCTTGAACATCACAGGTTTACAGAAGACTATTCGCTATCTCTTTAATTCTACTTTTGCAAGATTTTCTTTGAAGTAAAACATGTCTAGGACTGAGTTCAACTAAACAAAAGGCAAAAAACTGATGACAAAACCCTAATCTTCAAAAATTTTCAATGCCAAGCGTGACAACAGTCGTCGATTGTTCGATTGCTTTCGCTTCGAAGTATGAGATAAGACAAAAAAAAAGCTAAGAAATGGGTTCCGCCAGCACCAGAAAATCAGTTCTATTCTGGTAGAACTGGGAAATCTGTACCTTGTGGAATCTTATTGTGCAAATTATAAGTTTTCACTTCAATGATGCTGAGATATTTGCATCATTGTGGTTGTATTTCGCATAATCTCCTGCCGTGAAAATTGTAGTTGGTAGTAAATAAAAAGCTAGCAATGTGATTTCAACTACAGCCCCAGCTTAACTGGGTCCAATGCCGATTTGGGCTCCGCAGATCAATCCTGTTGACGGGTGATTACTGACGGCACTAGTCGATAGAATTAGCTGAGAGACAGGTAAAACGAAGAAACCGCATGGTGTGGTGGTGAACGCGTTAACCACCGGAAAGGGTAACAGCGCGCTCATTCCACACTGCAAACACCTGAGGTCCGGAGTTTTGTAAATATCTCAGCATTATTGTAGTTTTCACTTCAGTTAATGAAGTTCAAGGTGAACTGAGCGGTGTGAGTGTTCAAAGTTGAAGGTAGTTAAAATTTCCATATTTCACGTATTGTACTTAATGCATGTTGGTTGTTGTGTTAAAGAAAAAAGAAAAGCTAATACACCCTATGGCACAACCTTGGCTCCTCTGTAAAGCTGGAGTTGGGAGCGGCCGATTTTGGATGTCTTTGATCTGCATTGTGACAGATTCAGATGGCACTGTATCCAAAGCGGCACTTTCACTTGAGAGGAGGCTTGTGGGAATCGCAGTGACAACATTGGTGAGTTGCACCAATGGAACGCTAGGTGCACGAGGACGAGGCCCCGTGGATAAAGCGATATCACCAATCATTGTTCTGAAGAGTAAATTGCAGAATGTACCACTAATCTTTAAAGATTTAAAAAGATAAATAGGATGACGGTAAAACAATATTCAATGTATGGCGGCACTAATACAATTTTAATGCGTTCAATTTATGAAAGCTAGGGCACATGATCAAAAAGCATTTGGTAGAGAGACACTTACATCGTTCCGTCCGCTACTGTTGTGGGCAGAGGCACAGTGGATAGGCTTGCTGCAGGTATTGGAGGCAGCTCCAATGCTTGTGGACCAACCATTAATGCCACGGGATGGAGTTCTCCTCTAGAAATACGAACCGCGTTGAAGGATAAAGAATAACGTGTTCGATTAATTAATCCCTGATCGATCAAAGGTATATTTCACTCCATCGAACACCACAGAAATGAGTGAATGCATATCTGCCCTATAAAATTACAACGAGGTGCCTTCCGATGTATCAAGCAAACTTTTTGTCGTCTCAGGGAATTCTGATACAAAATTACCGACCGTGGAGGAATCATGAGGATAGGGCTTCATCGACCTCAAACATAAAATCGAATTAATAACTGCTTGTGCACTTGAGAGCATTTCTAACCACTGTGCAATATAAGTGCTCATTAGCAAAACAACCCGAAAACAACTGCACAACCTCAGAAAAGATGAGCTGTACCTTTCATCCAAGACCGATGAAGCGACTGTATAAGATACGTGACCAACACCACCATCTTCAAACTCATCTTCGTCCAGCAATGTTAGAGGAACAAAGCGACTAGAAAAAAGTTTGAAAAGAAAGATAATATAAAGTTGTAATACTTATAGAAAAATCAGGAACTTTATGATTTCGTTTCTTCTCATCATTAGTTGCCCAGTATCGAGTGGCTGATCACCAGGTCGAGATGACTGCACTGAAGGAGGCGGAACAGTCAAATCGGGTCTGCATGGGCCAGACCAGATACAGCCATTATCAGATGTTGTATCAAAGGAATATAACGTTGGAGACCTACAAGAATAACGTAAGTATACGTCTTCTGATATATTTGCTACAAAAAAAATGAATAGAACCCACGTATGCACCCAAATTTGATGAGGTGATTGACCGGGCGGAGAATTCGTATGATGAACGAGCACAGCACCAGGAGCGCCAGGCGGATGTGTGTTATATAACGAAGATGGTTGAAGTGATGAGCGAAAAGCACCAGAAGATTGTGAATAAGGTGCTGGGTTGCCCAGAACCATTCCTTGGCGAGATATCCCAGGAGGCAACTTTAAAAACATTTCAATTCAAAAAAGAATGATAGACCAGAAAATTATAGTTAGGATTCTTAGAGATTGTAATTCAAAACGCTAAAAATACCGGAATATTTACCATAACCACTTGAGGACTCGCATGAGTAGAAGGAACTTGGGACATGGAGTTATATGCGTGTGAAGAAATCATTAGCGGAACAGGAACGGTTGGCACCATGGTGGGATGGGTAGGGGAAGGTGGTGTAACTGATGTAAGTGACGAATCAATGTCGTAAGCTGTAAGTTCAGAATTCGCACCAGCAAACAATGAAACTGCAATATATAAACTGCCAAATAAGAAGGAACTCTCTCATTTATACCAGCTGGATATATAGCTGATGGAACCATTACACGCTGTGTCGCTAAGAAGTGGCCGTTACTAGATTGCTAAATAAACTGAAAATAAGATGTAGCGCGATCAAACACTACAGTAAAAGAAAAAAGATAAAGACGTTTGCCAATGGCAAGTGTACCGCGCACACCTGGGAGCAAGCCGTGACATTCTTTCGGGATCCGTCACGAAGTTCTTCAGTACCATGAGCATAAGTGCATCGTGCCCCACGTGGACACAAACGACGAGCAGAAATATCCCTGAAGCCAAAATATTTGGGCGATAGATGTATAGTAAAAAGTTACTAAACCTACCTGCACATCTTCGTCTTGTACGTGTAGGCTTTGTCAACTACTGCAGAGTTCAAATGACCAGTAGGGCGTAGTAACGAAGGACGCTGTCCCTTGCAAGCACCTTGTTCATTTCTACAGTTCTTGGATTAGGCAATTCTTGTCAATTCCAAACTAAAAAACTAAACCAACCGCTTTATTCCTAATTCGGCATGTGACTTTATAAGTTTGCATAAATCGCCAATATATTCCGCGAATCGTTGCCAACTTACACGTTCTGTACGAAAGAGCCATCACTTAAAAAATTTCAAAAATACAATAAAATGTTTGATCCTGCAATACCGTGATGAGCTGAAAGCGGATCAAAAAGGTGTAGAAGCTGCGTTATTTGCGCTAAATCACATGCGGTAGTCATTGAATCTGCTTCATTTGAAACTGAAATGAGCTCGTCCACGACTTGCATGTATGACTTAGGGGTCTGCAGTCGATCTGAGAATTTTTAAAAATAATCCTCATAGCACAAATCCAGCAACCAAAATAACCGCTAACCTATTATGGATTGCATATGTGGTCGATGAGAATGATCGCCGTACAACAACGCGCTCCACTGATCAGGGCTGATTCGAAGACCACACTCAAGCGCCATCTATAACCTTTTCTATTAATGAACTAAAGAGAGATAATGCATTGATTTACTAGCGGCATATACTATTGCAAGAAACCGACTTTCCTTTAACCTCCGCATGACAAATCAATGTGTTTAAATTGATGAGCTTACACGGGGTTGACAAGTAATCTTTATTCGGCTAGCATCTCGAAGTCTCCGTTTTCTTCAGAGCCGATGATCCGAGTCGATGGTCCACACTTGTTCGTCTTCTCCATGTGACATCTTCATCTTCGTACCGAGAAGGATCTTCCTGAGCGGAGGACCTCTTGAATGGGGCATAATTATCCTGCGACGCTCTTTATACAGGATCCTGGCTATTGATAATAGTGATTGTCCGGTGACAACGACTGTCTTTTTCGGGTAATCCTACAGAAGTCGCTATTGTTATCAGCTAGTACAGAGCAAAATAATATTTCAAAACCGACTTTCCTTTAAACTTGTTATGACCAGTCAACATGAAGATGAACAATTTTGGAGCACCGACTAAGACCATCGGCTCCGTTGAAGATGAAAACGTCGAAACGTTTGCCGAATAAATATTAATTATCAACCTCGTGTAAGCTCAATAATTTAAACACATGTTAACGGAATTAACTCCCATTATATCCAAACCTGTACAATTTGAGCATCATGCTCCTTTCTAAGAGATTCGTAGTTCCTGAATTCTTCCTTTAGTTGCATTAAGGAAGATTCTCCATCACGTTTCAATACATTAAAACAAGACGCACGATATAAAAGTTGGACAACATGCCCAACACACGTTTTAGAAACCTGAACAGCATAACGTAAATTTACATTTACCAAATTGAGAAGGAAACCGTGAAGTACAAATTTTATAAAACTGTAAACCACATACCTGGGGATAATCTTCCGATAGCATTTGCACCACATACATAACTAATGCTTTCCGAGCTATCAGTGCACCTTTATTAAGAGCAAGAAGAATTAATTTCAGAACATCCTCTTGCATTGCTAAACATTTTTGCCATGGACCTAACAAATAAAACACTGAGTATACGTCATGAAATACCTGGTCCGAGAAACTGGCAACCTCTGGCGCGAACAATCGTCCAAAGATGTGTTCTAACACTACAGGAATTTTGTTGAACAAGTAACAACTAAAAACTGATCCATTTTCCTGAACAAAAAGTATAAAAAAGTATGTCACCATACCTCCATCATTATTCTCTCGGCTATCAATCTCGAGGTTTTCAGAACTCGTGAACGACCTTCCTCCTCAACAAGTTGGAAACACATAAGTGACACGAGTTTGCGCTGCAAAGTGCGCGATAATACCTAAATATTTCACGGGGCAATAGGAGTGACCAGAATAACTCAAGTCCAAATAACTTCTAACAATTGCTCCACCTCGCTGAATACAGTACTCCCTCTTTCTGACTCTGCTCGGCGCAGATAGCGTGCCATAGTTACGAGAGTGTTCTCAATTGAACACAACACATTCTGAAAAGAAGGTAAGTTGAATAAGACCCAACATTAGTCCTACGAAGTCATAAGAAAAGGATACACCACAGAAGGTCAGGATCGCGTAAAAAACCTTGCCTCGTTTAGAACTTTGGCAGAAAAGTTTGTCTTAAAATTAGGAACTAATGCGCAAAATTTAAAAGAGATGGGGCTAATATACGTTATTACTACAAAAAAAAACCATGACAAACTGCAACACATAACGATAACACTAAAACAAGTCTCGGCGTTGGTCAACCTCTGAAGGATGCCTTATGAATTCGACTTCATCAAACATCGCTGGAGGCTTATGAAGGCATATTTGGCCTTTACAATGACTCCGGGTGCCCTACTGATGCATTCAGTCAGTGATGCTATCCTCCCAGACAAATCTGGCACGAATCTACTGACTCAGGAGAGATGGAGGGCTTGGTGAGCCTGGTGCGCAGGAATCGATCCCATATGTATTACACGGCGCCTCCGACCACTGTTTCACACGCGCGACATAACAGTACCATATCTATTCACAGGTGAAGAATGAATTAAAATGAAACGTTTCCAGCCATTCACGTTACAATCGCAAACCTATTTGGATGAAGTGCATCCAAATTGATGTCTGATAACAATATTTGTCCGACAAAAGTTCATAAGCATAGAAAACGAAGAATCTGGTCGATTCAACCCAATAACGTCCTTCTCTACTGGTCAAAAGATTAGTTACTGGTATCACTGCCTTTCTAAAAATCTAAGTCAAGCTGTAGCAAGGCACTCTTCAATTCGTGAGGTCACAGGAATACCTTAGCACGGCTATGGTAAGATTTCCGAGAAAGTGCTTAATCACAATTTGGCATTTTAGTGGGAAAAAAGATCGTTAACCTCTAAGTGAACATATGAAGAATTCGACTTTTTCCATGCATGACAGCAAGTTGTGGGAAAAAGAACCAAATACTAAAACTGCTACAAACTGAACGACATGTGAGGACAAGCCATTTGATTATCTTTACCTTGCGTATGATATAAAGTGAGGCTTTATAAATGCTTTTGTTCGTTGGTATATTGCTGCTATGAGTCTTAGGTTTATCCCTCTCTCTCCCTTTTAAGCTTACTTAAACCTTATCTATTAGAAATTCGAGTTCATCGATGATAGATCCTTCAATGTCTAGTAATATATTTCCCCGTCAACACATCTACATCATAATCATAGTATGGCTACCAACTATATCATTTAAGGCATGGATGAATCAAAGTCAAATGGATGGTCCTCGACGTACCTTAGGTACTTTTTCCAAATCCCAGAGAGGAAGACTGTCTTCAATGTCATCAGTGAGTATAGATAAAAGTGCTGCATTAATGGGGTAGCTTGAGACAGGATATCCTCCCTCATACTAAAAAAAAATGTAAAGACAAAGACATCGACAAGAGTACTCAGAGAAAAAAAGAACCGAAAAGAAAAAAACTAAGGAAAAATTTAAGAAACGAGGATGATTTCTAACCTGATCTTCGGGACATTTGTTGTCAACGAGTTTCGGTATACAATTCACACAAACCACATGACCACACGTTAAATTAACTGGAGCTCGAGTTTTATCAAAAAGCTGGAAATACTAAACGAAAAGTACCACCGAATTTACAAACTAAGTCAACTCAATGATATTGAGAAGTGAGTAGAACTAGACACTTCGCCTGGGCTTCGAACACGCAAAGGTTAGTTGTCCAACAATGTGGCTGGATTTCCCACAATACCTTGCCATGAAAAAACATTTACCAACTTTGCGTGGGCGCCAGCATAATCTCCATTTTTTCGGACATTCGCTGGTCCAGCCATCGTTGTTCCCTGGCATCAAGAGGACAGCTTGGCCAAAGTCTGTCCAGATATTCACCACCACAGTCAGCAGCAGCCCTTGTGGATCAGAGATAAATTTACCACTATGCGACTAGTTTGATACCAGGACGGCGGTGCAACCCGGTATTGGTTTACTCTTAGCTAGGTTTCTTGTTGGAAACGCCGGACTCCTTGGCCCGGAGGCCCTGCCAGGGAGGACGAATCCCTGCCGTATATCAAAGCCCGTTACCCAGGAACACCTTCCAGCCACTATGTAACAGTAAACCGTTGGCACGAAAGAAAAGAATAGGAAGTAAAAAAAAGTAAAAAAGTTAGATAGCGAAATCAACTCACTCGGTTGCACAGAACACAACGAAGGACATCTGACCAAATAAGACCCTGTCCAGCAGGAGCCATGAATTAGAAGTAGTGGACTAAAGTCTATAAAACGGGCGCATACACAGTATACAGGGCAACAGCGTGCAAAAGAAGATTTGCGTGGCTTAGCTTAAATCGTCACATCAGCGTTGAACCTGAAATAAATTTGTCTGTTTCAAATAGATGCAATAAAAATGGAAACCACTCTTTGTTACAGGTACAGCGTCTCGTTTGACCTAATGATTACAGTTTCATAGAAGAAATATTTTTATTGAACAAAAACAATACAAATTAATACAGACAATACTTTATCCACGACGAAACCACTGATACTAGACGGTGCAGAATCAATGAAAAATAGTGTTGAAATTGAACAAAAAGACATAATCCAAATAAAATAATGACGTTGACCGTCGAGAAGTGATTGCTGAGAGATAGACAATTAGCTGAAGGGAAGGCGAAACGTAGGACTGGCATAGTGCGGTGGATAACGCGTTAGCCCTTGGAAAGGGTTACAGCAGGTTCGATCCCCACCGCAGACACCTGCGGTCCGGAGTTTTGCAAATATAACAGCACTATTTTCGTTGTATCCAAACAACATATCTTCGCATTTTGAAAAAGAAAACATCTAAACGATTGGCTGATGAACAAACCACACCCACTTCTAAGGTGTTCTGATGGTCAAAAAGCGAGATGAATGTGACAATGCACTATCTGATGATGTTTCAACAAAGCCGTCTTTATTAACCACTTGTTCTTATAAAAGTTACAATTTCATACCATTGTGTTTCTCGGAGTAGTTACCAATAGATCTCAAACTTTGGTAAAAGCAACGTTCATCACGAAACTATATTGATCAATCTAGGGACCACAATGACTAAAAAAGAAAACATTTTTACCAAGCCAACTTTCGTGTTCTACAAACTCTACAACCTCTTCTTTGTGGGAATGTATTGCCTAAGAATCCAGATATTTAGTTTCATAGTTTGCCAAGCAAGCAAACTGGTTAGAGAGACCACTAGCGTGACGAGGTTCAAACTTCAAACGATGGAGTCCCAAAAGACGACCGACCTAAAAACCGGCTAATAAGAGAAACAGCAAGCGTACTCAAGGCACTCGAATTCATTTGAACGAATGATTACTCGACTCAATATCCCTGTACTTGAGTAAAAAGGACAAAGGTCTCGGTGTTGGTCAAGGTCCTGAGGGATTCGTATGCATTCGACTTCATTGAGGATTGCTTGGGGTGATTAAATGCATGTCTTGTCTTTACAATGATTTCTGGTAGCCCACAGATGTATCGAGCCAGTGCTCCCATCCTCTCAGGCAGGTCTGGTACCAATTTGCCGACCCCGAAGGGATGGAGAGTTTGGTGGGCCTGGGGAGACGGGATAGATCCCATGTATGTTGCAAGACGCCTCCAACCACTGCGCTAAACGCGTCCTTGAGTAGAAATGGAAAACCTTACTGGCTATTTCTATTGTTCCTTTGCACCTTTTAAACAGAACGCTTAAGAGTGTGAATAAATTACCGTCTCTTCCATGATGGCTCCTGTGCAAACGATGATCTTTGCATCAACCTTCCCCAAAAAACGGACTGTTTGTGCTACTTTTTCCAGACATTCGGCAGATAAAAAAGGGGGATCAGCAATGACAACGTCAAAGACGGCTAAAATCGGTACCTGAGTCACGCCCAAAATATCATTCTAGCTAAAAAGAAAAAAGGATAAACGAATCGAAAAGCACCTTCAAAGTAAGGAGGAACAGAGATGGGACGCCTGTAGTCATAGGGCACATAATGGTGGGGGAATTTCCTTTCAAAGCGGTGATCATATTCAAACAATGTCACTTTAACATTGCTTAAAACATTCTCCTGAACAAACTACTATTAAAAACTCATCGACAAAGAAAAACATGCTCTAATGAAAATCATCTACGTCCGTCTCCAAAAAATACTGGACAACTGTCGGACATGATATGCAAGCTACACGTCCAGTACTGCCCGCAGCATAACTGAGTTCACGACAAAGATGCAGCGCGGTTTCCTTGGAATACCAGAATTGGCTGAGCTAAAAAGCTCGATTGGTCAGTGGAAAACACAATTATTTCAAAAGTCAGTGGAAAAAATCCCATACCTGCCAATCTTCTTTTATAATATCAACGTCATCACCAAGCTTCCACCGTTCTTCATTAATCTGTTGCAAAATTGCCATAGTGTCAGCAGGCAGACACGGAACGTCGTCATCAGAATCCGTCATTGCATCTGAAGACTTAGGGAACATACTACTAAATCAGCACTCAATAAATGCTTTAAAGAGGATAAAGTTTTCGGAGTTAGTCAATCGCTGAGGAACGCGGCATGCTTTCGACTTCATTGAGCAGGCATTGTTGGAAGTAATTAAATGCATATCTTGTCTTTATAATGATTCGCGGTGGCCCACAGATGTATCGAGCCAGCACTTCCATCCTCCCAGACAAGTGTGGTACCTATTTGCCAACCCCGGAGGAATGGAGGGCTTGATGGGCCTGGGAAGCCGGAATCGACCACATGTGTGTTGCAGGGCGCCTCCAACCATTGCGCTACACGCGTCCTTGTAGCACTTAGCACAACACACTTGACACTTGCACGACCCGTCCTCATTAGTTGTGCTGGCCCCAGCATAATCATCATTTATCGCAGATTTACTCGTTAAGCCACTGTGGTTCCCTGGAATCCCGAGGTTAGCCAAGACAAAATCTGCCTCAGATCTTCGCCACCACGGGCGGTCGCAGCTCATGTGGATCAGTGGGAAATTTGCCACCATGCAACCATGATACCAGGACGGTGGCGGATCCTGATATTCGTTTACTCTTAGATAGGCTTCCTGATGGAAATGCCGGAGGACTCCTCATCAGCTTGGGAGATCATGCCGGTGGATGAATCGTCCGCTGTACATCACAGTCTGACACCCAGTAACACCTCCCATCCACGATGAGGCGGTAAACCGTTGGGAGGTAGAACAACACAAAAATATGAGATCCCACCATGAGCCTATAACGAACACGGATACAAAGCCATGTTCCTTCCACGTATTCAAATTTACCTTTTACACTCAGAGATCCAGTTTTTCACATTTTCCCTGATCAAATGATAAGCAAAGGCATGTAGTGGGAAGCCACCCTTATTTAGGTGGTACAATTACACAGAAAGTCCTTTAAACTAAAATCTTCTATGGAACCACTATCGTTAAGGAAAACAATGTTATCCAATAAAGACAACACGTCACAAAATCGATCCAGTGTTGGAAGTGAGCGCCGTATGTGAAAACATGGAAGAAGCATCATATTAAACACCTACAACCATAAAGACCTATGAGCTTTCACAACTTCGTAAAGATAGCTAGAATTCACCTCTCAAACCATGACGCACAAGAGCGTCAATATCAACAACATTGCAGATAATGTTAACATGGAAACGCGAGAGATGAATGGGTACCGGACGGAAAATGAATGCGACAACAAACACGGCAGCTGAATCAGAAGGATAAATTTGACACTCCAAGCAGAAGACGATACAATCTATGAGAACAATTTGTCACAAAGGCTCCGATCGCCCATCGTTGCGATATAACAGAGTATACTATAGACAAGAAAAGGTGAGTAGATATTAATATGTGTGGTGATGGATAGGACTAGAGAGACCTGCACCACCAGTTTCGAGCATAGAAAAGCCTACGAACCATCACCTAGCTCTAAATACGATAAAAATAATTACTGTTGTTGGCATATAGCGATACATTACACTTATTAAACAGTCCATCTGTGGCACGTAAGCGTTACACGTGAACAAACGAGCATACAGAATTTCTGGAAGACGCATTTATTCTATCCATAAAAACGAAGTCATCTAAAGACCACCGTTGTCTTCGTGCGCAACACAGCAAGCGGTCAGTCTCTGTTCCGGAATAAACGGTTTCGATAGTATTTTACGTACGTGCATCAGTGCCGACTGCGCTTGTGAATCAGCCTCCTAAACAAAGGACTCTTGTGCTAATTCGAGGAAGCGAATATCCAGTCATCAGCGAATTGGTTTTGCGCATCCACATCACACTAACTTTGAAACAGATCAACTAAAATCGAACCCAAAAATTGATAACAAACCTGCAGTGCATCAGCACTTTCAGGTGTATACGGTGGGCGGACAATAACACGTCCTAGAACAGAGATGTTTTCGCCTCTCCAGCGAACATCGTCAAGAGTTCGTCGGAGCTGGATGAACGCACGCTGACCTTCTATGGTCACGTCAACTTCCATTGCTTCGACACAACGCCGGCTCTCAGCAACTGCACTTCGATCGGATACCTTAAAATAGAAGAGTATTGCCTGCTCTGAGGAGGATTTCAAACAAATCGAATTTGTTTTCCAAAGAGCTACTTTCACATGCCCTGCAGAAGGTATCCTTGCCGGCGTAAGAACATGCGAAGGCAGCAAACAAGCAAAAAAAAAAGAAAATTAAAAATGTTTGATCACCACTAGTCGTCTTTTTCAAAGGATGGAAAAGTCCAGTTAACTGCAATCTAGTCAACCAAGGATCTTCACTACCCCAACAGAAAACCACGGTGCTTAACTTTCAATCGCATTGAAAAAGAAGCAGCTTCTTCACGTATTTATCATTTTCTATGTAGTCTTCCAACTGAGTGTTCCACGTGGAGGCTAACGGGCAAAGAGTCCACATGAATGGGTAATGTGGCTCTCACACGTCAAAATACCAGCATAAAATATTGTGTGAGGTCACTCGTGATAACAAAGCTTACCACTCTACGGTTCAATGTTGGATTCCTTGAATTTATCCAGAATGCTTATTTCTGTGTCATAATGGTCACTTTTACTTCAAAATCTTCTCTATGTGCATGTGTCATATGCGCACATAGTGGATTATTTGATTCAACCTCATGTTTACTCACTAGATGTTCTTTTATACAGATATGCAGTGGTTTATGCGCTTCGCCAACATATTCGTCCCCAAACGCTTTACAAGAAATCACGTACAGCGCAACGAATTCACGCAGTCACTCTCTCTACCATTAGGACAAAGCATGCAATTTCCTTCCCTTGTTCATAGACGGTCATACACACGGATAGGAATTAGCTAGCATCTTAGAGTGCTCGATGGCATTAAAATCACTGTTACCGATTTCTCTTGGCTGGCCCTTTCTAGGGAACGTTTTGCAGCGCTGCTTACTTCGTTGGAAATGAAACGCAGGATAAATGGGATTCGATTCTCACTATACATGTGGTTTGAATGCGTGGCTCTTCCCCTAACCCATTTCCGAAAAACTGTCGTTTCGCCGTTATTGTAAATGACATTTTGTCACGGTAGTTTCAGGGAATCTTTCTTATTCTTCCCATGCACACACTAGTGGCTGCTGGAAACATGTTTCTCACAAGCGCCCTTTTTGGCTGAGTGAGAGGATAGGTAATGAATCGGCATGTTTTTGTCCGTGGCTTTAAATACCATTTGGTGATGTCGTTATTTCCGCGTGGGTTGTTTTAAACGTCCAGAAATGGAAACCAGTTTTCTCTCGGAAAAAGTTAATGTGCTCCGACTGCTCATTCAAGAACTCAAAACAATTGCCGTCCATCTTCTCTTGTAGCGACCAAACAACGAAACAATCATCTACATATTTACAGTAGAGTGATGGTCGGAGATCAATCACTAGGTTTCAATTTTAGGCATAAAGGCAGCAGCAAGGTCTGGTGCCAGTCGCTGCCCCACACCCCACTATGCATGCATAGAATACAGACAACGTGGAAGAATCGGAAGTAGAGATGACCATCGTAGCGAGGGATAGGAATCCAAAACTTCAGCGCATGAAGCTCTAAAAGCATTCTATATATTTTTATAATACATACAAATGAAACACAAATACCAAGAATCCAAAAACGAACTGGAAAAAAAAGGCTTCATTATAACATGGAATCTCACATGGTAATTCTGAATGATATTTCGACGCAAGAGAGGTGTTCATTACTCATCCGTGTGAGCTCTACACAGTTTGTCACCATGTGAAATACTCAGTGGAAGACTCAACGAAAACGATTAGTGTGCGGAGAAGCTGTTTTGGTTTCAATGCGATTGAAATTTTGGCATGGTGGCTTTTTGATGTTATGGAAGTGTCTGGCTGACCAGAGTGCAATTAACTTGACATTTTCGTGCCCTGAAGAAGGCGAAATCCACCGAAACGTTAGCTAGTGTGTATAAGTTATACATAACAACAATCTCGGGTGTACTATTCAAGAATGTGGCAAATTGAAAGTTTTGGCCTCCGGAAGAGATCTAAGCACAATATAACCTCAGTTTCTAACTTTATGAAACTTGAGAAGAGTTTTATGATGGAACTTCTACAAGAATATGTACTCTTACAAAAAACGCGTCTAAAAAGACTGGATGATCAAAAATGAATTATAATGGCTCCATTCATAAGCACATCGTACATAATATGAAACAGTAACAATAGCATTTTAACGAATGAAAGTCGGTTTTAAGAAAACAAGACCATTAAATCTGAAGTACGCTAGCGAAAAGCCGCGAAACCTTTTAAATTTCGAATGACCGAAAATACTAGAGATTGAAAAAACCAACTCTAGCTCACGCTTAAAAAGTATAAACACCCAAATGTCTGTCACAAGTTCAGCCATGCATGAAACCACCATATTTTTCTCAGAATTTTCCCTCTAGGGGTTAATAAAACTCGCAAGGTCAACATTCTTACCGAGATTGACTATCCAAGTCTACTACTGACATACTTACTGTCCTGTCAAACATAACACGAAAACATAATTGCAACGGTGCTGACATAATCCACAATGAGCAACTGTTACTAAGCTTAGATCCAATCCACTTTAGTGCACACCGCAGCTCAAACATTGAGAAAACAACAAAAATTTAAAGGTACCTGCTGATTGCTCATTGAACTCGGAGAAAACATAGTTTCTAATGAATCACCATTGGCTGGACCCGATATTTCCGTTATCTGAAACAATGTATTCTCCGAAAAAGAAAGAAATTGTTTCGTTTTTTCACAGAGTTTCAGTAAATCTGATTGGCCAAACAAAAGAAAAGATTCTAAAATCTTAACAATGGCCGGCAACACACCTACCTAGCTCCTTCATTAAGCAAAGAACACAAATGTACAAATGTACGTATATCACAGCAAGTAGTAATTTAATATTTATAAAATTCAAACACCAAGGAATTCAAGAAGAGAATGGCCTTAAAAGTATTTAACCTAGGAAAAAAGTACCTCACTGATGAGTGCTATGTTGAACATACGCAAAATAGGCTTTCCACCTGACGTATCACGCACGGCAAGAACCTAAAACAGCCCAACTACAAGGAAGAATAAAGGTAAGTTGATGTATCTGAATTTCACTGTGGTTGAACACTATGAAAGAAGTTGACAAATAAACGTCATAGTACAGGTAATGAAAAACTACAAAATATCATAAGAAACATGATCATTAAAAGCTGAAAGATGATCTGCAGCTCCTAAACAGCAAACCGTAATTTGATACAATAACCTTAGTAAATATCCATAACTCTAGCTTTGCAACCAAAAGGATGCTGGGATATCCGCAATACTTCGGGCTGCAGGTGTCTGCTGTGGGGATCGAACACGATGTTACCCTTTCCGGGAGCTAACGCGCTCACTACCACACCAAGAGGGCCCTTTGCTTCGTGTTTCTCTCAGGTAGCTTGCAATCTACCATTGCCATCAGCACTCAAACGTCAACGAGACTGATCTGATTAGCCCAAATCGGAACTGAACACAGCTAAGATAGTGTGCAGTTGAAATCACAATAATAACTTTCTTGAAAAGGCTGAGAATGAGAGAAAGACGAAACGAAGGACTCGAATGATGTGGTGGTGAAGGCGTTAGCTCCTGGAAAAGGTAATAGCACGTTCGTTCCCCACCGCAAACACCAACAAGCCGGAGTTTTCCAAATTTCTCAGCATCATTATAGTAACAACTTTTTCATTTACTGCCTATTACAATCTTTCACAGCAGGGTATTATGTGAAATACAACCACGATGATACCAAGATATTCTTAATAGTTTTATGTTTTACAGGGAAAAAAAAAGCTCAGTATAACTATGTACACTCGTATACAACACTAAAATTAGTTAGCGTTTTTCACATTTCCATTCTTTCGTATGGGAGCACCTCTAGCTGAGAAAAAATTGCACTTCCTAAGGTGTGCATAATAAGTGGGAACTTCTAAAGAGCACAAATCAGATGAGCTCATTTGGAGGTTACTAGGTTGTTTGATGATGGTTATAGAGGGCATCAACCATGTTAACAGTCTTTGATGTAACACTTTCTTGGATGGCCCGTAATCACTGGATGTACGGGCTCCAGTACAACCTCCTTTTCTTCAGAGTTTTGCTGGTTCAGCTATCCCTGGAGTCCGTAGGTCAGCGTAACCAAAATCTGCCCCATAACACTTACACTAACACGAAATAAGGACGTCACTGGGGAAATTTCTAAGAGTCATGATGGTTATTACACGAAGTTGATAAAGATTGTATTCGAAAATACCTAACTGGTGAAGATGACATCTCCAGTATATTACCAAGTACTGCTATTTATACCAGATAAGTGGGACTTTACTCAACACTAAAAAGATCGACCAACTACGAAAGAAGCATAGAAGTGCCTGAGCGTAATCTCATCAAAAATAAAACTACCTTAAGCGCTGGGTCGAAGCAGACGACTTGAGCTTGTAGTGATGCACCGAGAGCAGTCTTGAAATGAACAGTGGAACCAGGAGGAAAAGCGCTTTCACCGCCGAGGGATACCATAGTCACGCTCCGTCCCCTTGTCTCGCCAGCACCAAAGAGACGGACGTCGTTGTTGATGAGCCCGTGAGAGCTAGAAAAGCCGAGTTTCGCCCTCATAGACTAAACCAACCAAAAACAGAACACAGAAAACAAAATGATCGGGTAGAAGAACATTTATTTGGAAGAGAGGAGTGTTTTCAAAGAAAGTCAACAGACAGGAAGAATCCAAGATAGAAGGTGAATTCTCGACCACTCTCAGCCGAAGAAATTCTCCTCATTTGTGGATGGAGCTCTTCCTGGTCCATCGCTTCAAAAGTCAGGAATAAAGTAAACAGCTAATTATCCTCAAGATAGCAGCCAATGTGTCTGTAAAAGTATTAACAGTTCTAATGACGCTATGCCAAAGTAAACCGTACCGGTGTCGCCGTAGAGCGCGTAATTCTCCCGGGTAAACCGGTACTGGTAGAAGGTGAAAATTGAAGAAGAAAGGAGGAAAAATAGGAAAGGCATTGTTGATCCAAATGCTAATACTACTTGACCTGAGCCATAAATGGCTCTATAACTACTCAGTTCCTGATTGCTTACTGTTCTTTTCAGTGAAATTCACAGTGGTTACCCTTTTACTAAACTCAGGTGCGTGATACTTGATATTTGAACGGCCTGTCATCACTAGTTGTGCAGGCTCCAGCACGTACCGGTGTCGCCGTAGAGCGCGTAATTCTCCCGGGTAAACCGGTTTACCATACGACTTTGATACCAAAACGGTTGTGGATCCTGGTATTGGTTTGCTCTTAGCTGTTCCCTGAAATCCCGAGGACAGCCTGGCCAAAGTCTGCCCCAGGTCGTCATGAGTACAGGCAGTCGCGGCCCTTGTGGATCAGAGGGAGATTTATCACCATACGACTTTGATACCAAAACGGTTGTGGATCCTGGTATTGGTTTGCTCTTAGCTAGGCTTCTTGATGAAGACGCCAGATTCCTTATCATCTTGAGAGGTCTGCTGAGGAGATGAATCCCCCTGTTGTACATCGCAGTCCGACACCCAGGAACACCTCCCAGCCACGATGAGGCGGTAAACCGTCGTGAGGAAACTCAGGCGACAAGATTAAACCTTAGAAGAAAGTAGCAACAATCGAACACAACTTCATTCTATCATTGACGAAGATATGTGAAAATTCCTGTTTCAGGAAGCCATACTGAATTCCCCCGTCTTTCATCCATCCAGATCTCTTCGCAGATCAGTCCTTTCCTGTAATATAAGAATGGTGACGTTCGGACTTTTACAGAGCTGTGTAATATTACGTTTAAAATGATTGGGTAATTGAACTTTCTAAATGATTTTTAGTAGTAAAATATTTTTACTATTAGCCTATGTCATCGAGATTCTTTCATTCCATCAATACCTGGTTAGCCTCAGGATGTGTCGCTGAGCAGCGACGGAACTATAATTTTCAAGGAATCTATGGTGGTAACTTTGGATTTACCACTAAAACTACGAAGGGGGCATGTCGGTGGACCTTCAATCAAATAGTGAAAATTGCAAACAGAAAGAAATCAAGTCGTTTGAGTAGTGGTTTGATGCTCGCATCTGATCTGTGGCTAAAGCCCGTAAAGAACATGTGTGGCACCCTGGCAAGTATTCAGTGGATAACAGATTTTCGGTCAAATGAAGCTTTCATTTGCAACAAAAGTCATCGTAGGCTAAATTTCAGTGTCCCGAGGAAGCATATTTCTTCCAAACAGGCCAAGCTATCCATGAGCCAGAGCGCAGTCTAACCGGGGCCCACCACCTGAGGTTCCGAGTTTTACCGATATTTCAGCATCCCATGCTTGAATTTCACATAGTACCCTAAAAACAGCATGAGCAAAAAACAACAGCTCCAACACTGATTTCAAAGGAAGAAATTAAAATAATTACTCTGAAACTCTAACGGCTTATTCCCCCACCATGACTGGGATGTTAGCATGTGTCATACTGTGACTTACAGCATGGTTCAATCTGCAGCAGGATTTCCTAAGGAAAAAAGGAGTTCGGCATTTCAAGCTGGAGTGAAATGTCGTAGAACAGGGCGAAGATAAGGATCGTTTCCGTCCTGCTAAAAATCTAATTTAATGGTGACGAACTTCAATTATTACATGAGATTATTGCAGATGAAACACTGATGAGAACTGATTCGTACCCATCTGATGCTGTCTGGTTTGGATCACCTCCATCATCTGTCCATTGCTTGATCGTCAACGCCTGGATAGTGCTTTTTTTTATATTTTGTATGACTCGTCTTCAAGTCTCCTGTGTGGATCCCAGCATCCCGGTACTTCTCACATTCGATTTGTTTTCTCGCATCCATTGTCTACGAAGATCTTCTAAATTTTTTAATGTCTGGCTCTGGTTTCTGCTTGAGGATTTTCATTTCATCTTGAATGTCGTAGAATGCTAGCCGAGCAATTCTCCCTGAAGTCCTGAGATAGTCCGGATGGAGCGTTCCCAATTATATTGTAGAGTGGTTCTCTTCCCAGACAAGTCAGGTAGCAATTTTTCGATCCCGGAAAGGGGAGAGGGTTGCTTGGGCCGGAGCGGGTCTAACTAGCACTCTCTTCCCAGACAAGTCAGGTAGCAATTTTTCGATCCCGGAAAGAGGAGAGGGTTGCTTGGGCCGGAGCGGGTCTAACTAGCAGCATGCTAGTGATGACGCACACCACTACCACTATGCTATCCTCCCCCTTGATAATGCTATTTTACCAACAATGTCATCAACAAGGGGTACCTGTAGCACAGTAATGCTCACCAGAACGCCGAATTTGCTGATGCTTCGATCCCACACACTGAGCTCAGCTAGTCTTCCATCCTCCCGGGTTGGCGAATTGCTATCACACTTTTCTGGGAGAATGGCAGCACTCACTTGCTACATCTGCCGTTCTGAAATGCATTCAGTCACTTCTACAAAGTTTTATGAAGTCAAAGGCATGGCGTATTCCTCAGAGAGTGATCGACGCGAAAGCTTTGTTCTCTTATCGTAAGCAAAGATGATGGAGCTGCGAGTTTCGATTTCCATATAATTGTTTTCCATTTCAGTTTTGGCGTGATTTTCTTTAGGAAGACTGTAAATAATCTTGGCGTGATGGGCATACCCCTCTACCCCAACGTTAATGTCGTTGTAGGATGACGGAATTCTGGGCGCGAATTTGTTATTTAGCTCAAGGATCCTTGTGTAGTGATAGAGAAATACTTTCTGGTGAGAGTCCACGATCGCTTTGCCATAAATTGTTTCAGCGTTATAACTCATCACTTTGGTCAATTTCTGGAGAGAAGCGTCAAATCCTTGTCCAATGATGTTCCCGCAATTGCACTCATATAAAAGATTTGTTTGGACAGCATCTGATCTACTTCATTCCCACCTCCACCTCCATCCGTTCAAAGTACAAATGACTGCTTTCCTGAAGGTGAGAAATTTCATGCTGTGACACTCATAGAACCAAATTTTAGCTAGAACAATCTTTTGCACTTATGGTTAAGAAAAGTGAATTATTCATGACCAAACAACTTTCAAATATTCGAAAAAAATCAATCGGAGTCTTCATGGATTTGGATTTTAGCTACAACTATCTTTTCAATTTCTATTTAATAATAATGTACCATTCAACAGCATAAAATTTTCAGGCATCCAAAAATCCATTGGGGTTGTGATTTTGAGCTCCCAACTACGCAGAAATTTTTTGCTTATGATTAGAGAAGTGAAAATGTGGTGGAGTGGTTGGAGGCGCCACTGCGACAAACACGTGAAATCGATCCCTGCTCTCATGGCCCACCAAGCCTTCCATCTCTCTGGGGTCGGCTAACTGGTACCAGACTTGTCTGGCAGGATAGCAGCACTGGCTCGATATATCGGTAGGCCACCGCAAGACATTGTAAAGGCCAGATAAATATTCAATCACCTCCAACGATACTTATCGAAGTCGAATGCATGGCGCATCCCTCACGGATTGATCAACGCCGAGAGCTTTATCCTGTTTATCCTTTTATTATTAGAGAATAGCACTAATTTTAATGAAGCTGAGATATGTGCAAAACTATGGACCGCAGGTGTCTATGGTGGGGAACGAACGAGCTATTGTCCTTTCCGGGGAGTAGCGCTCACCACCACACCATGCGGGTCCTTCGTTTCGCCTGTCTCTCAGCTAGTTCTATCGATCTTTTGCCATCAGCAATCACCCAAAAGCGGGATTGATCTGGGGAGCACAAATCGGCAATGAACCCAGTTAAGCTGAGGCTTTAGTTATAATCACAGTCTTAACCGTTTCTGTTTGCTGCCTATTCTTTTTGATGGCAGGGTATATTGCGAAACATAACTTTAATGAAGCTGAGATATTTGGCACCTGCGGTCCAGAGTTTTGCAAATATCTCAGCTTCATTAAAGTTATGTTTCGCAATATACCCTGCCATCAAAAAGAATAGGCAGCAAACAGAAACGGTTAAAATGTTATGAACTACAAAAACTATTCGACTTAGCCTGGGAAAAAAGAGAATGAACAAAAATCGTCAGCCTCAGACGCAGGTTAACCTCATGGTAAAAAAATCATCGCTGTCCATAAAACGATATCTCGTTTGAAAATATTCCAGTAGTTCCAGTAGTTGCCGAATTCTTTGTAGCCTATCATGTAGAACTCAGTCACAATGAGGCAACAACACCGTTTAAGCTATAAGGACGAAAGTTTACAGTACAGACGAGGAAGAGGGCAACTATAGCGAAGCGACAACTGTGTCTACGATATATTAGGTTGGAACATAATGAAATGTAGCGGATGAATAGCACATTGGCAGTGATGTCCGTCATCACGAGCATGGTGCTAGTTTGATTCCGCACCGGGCCAACCAAGCCTCTCATCCCTCCTGAGTCGGGAAATTGGTACCGGACTTGTCTGCGAAAAAATTACTCACTGCAATCCAATTGGGAACGCTCCAACACGGTTATCTCAGGACTGCGGGACAATTGCTGGATCCGCACAGTAAACGTGAAGAAGGCTCATATAAAAAAATAAACATGTGAAATGTTCGGTTTTATCCTTTCAATATTCCGTGCATGTTTTTAAATGAATGTTTCCTTCTTCATGTTGTTCAATTCACATTTTTGAAGCACAAAGTCTTTTCTTTCTACATCGATTATTGGTATTCCCAAGAATTATTATTTCAACGTTTTCATAGGCTTTAACTTTAACATTAATCAACGTGATATTCGTGTCCTTTTTTGTACGAGTAGAAGAGTGGACATAATGCCGCGGCAGGGGCTCGGAATATCGTGAAATTTTGGGTGAAGGTAGTACTGGTGAACCAACATTGGGAACATGGTTCCAGAAATTCCGATCTGGTGATTTCGACCTCCGTGTTAAGGAAGGCAGCGGACGTCCCCATGAACTTGACGACGACGAATTGAAGGCGGTAGTGGAAGCAAACACGCGAACAACTGTTCGATGGCTTGCAGAACAGCTTGGCGTAAGCACAAGAACAATTTCCACTCAATGTCAACCTCTTATTTACTGCCTAATACAATTTTTCACGGCATGGTATAATGAGTGATACAACCACAATGGTGCTGAGATATTTGCAATGTCACAGGACACATGTGATGTCACATTCCAGGCTAGCGTAAAGCCATCTGCAGTCACAGCTGACTTCGACAATCATAGATCACGGACTCTCTCACAATACGAAGATGTTGAATATCAAGCAACTTAGATAATTCGTATGTTTTTATACTATTAGATAGGAGGTGTTTTTGACAGATTCACACGGAATTTTATTTCCAGAACAGTAAGACCGCAGAAATGGCTACTTTTCATTAAGAGGGCCATGGATGGAAAATGAGACGATGTTCGGGTCCGTCGAATCTCCTGCGCACACGGTCGTGACTCTGAAAATAATTTTTTATATGGTACTCCTTCCATACGGGCGCGTGTGGCGCAGTGGTCGGAGGCGCCATTGCGACACGCACGTGGAATCGATCCATGCGCCCATGGCCCACCAAGCCTTCCATCCCTCCGGGGTCGGCAAATTGGTACCAGACTTATCTGGGAGGATAGCAGCACTGGCTCGATACATCGGCTGGCCACCGCGAGTCATTGTAAAGGCCAGATATGCATTCAATCACCTCCAACGATACTTAATGAAGTCGAATGCATGGCGCATCCCTCAGAGATTGATCAACGCCGAGAGCTTTATCCTTTTTTATCCTTTATAGTACTCTTTCCATATACTTAGTTTCCAAAACCAAATCTCATGTCTTACACAACCGATGATATCATCATCTGTGCACATGTGAGACATAATATAGTCATAACAACAAAGGAGAGTTTGGCGTCCTTCAGTCCTTTAGAGATGAGCCGTGCTCGCCATTCGACTCCATTCGTAGGGATGAGCGAATGCATATTTGACCAATACAGTTAGCCTGTGCAATTACTTCTGGGAGCCTGAAGATGTATCAAGTGTTTTCATCCTCTCGCATGAGCTCGATACTAACCTACCCACCTGGAAGCGATGGAGGCCTTGGTTAGCCGGGCTACGACGCGACATCCAACTAAAGACCAGGTTTACAATGCAGGTCATCTCTTACCACGGCGCAATACGAGCGCTGCACTCATAACCATTAGATTCGGAAATTTTACCATATCAAAATCATCACATATTCAAGTAAACATGCATCCATCTATCTTTTCTAAATGCACTTGTCAATTTAGATATTGCGGTAAAAATGTTCACATTTATCCTTGTAATTTTGTCATTTAAAATTAATCCCTAAAACATTTTTTCAGCTCCCACACAATCTATACCGCTGGAGGGTTACTTCATTGAAATGTGTGAGCAAATTCATTGCATCGATGTTGTAGTTTTTTCATTTAAAATGGACTTTTAAGAGACTTCCTTTAGCAGTGTTAACTTTTTTATTTATTGCATAGTACAATTTTTCACGGCAGAGTATTATATGAAACGGTAGATAGAAAGACGACACTGGTAGATAGAAAGCTAAATAAGAGAAAGGCGAAAGGATAGATGGTGTGGTGGTGAACTCGATAGCCCCCGAAAAATGTAATAGCTTGTTCGATCCACACGGCAAACACTTGCTGTTCGGAGTTGTACAAATATCTCACTTCCTTGGGTGTCCAGGCAATCTGGAGCGTTGGCGGGGTCACGTCAATGAAGTGATCGAGCAGATTCAACGCATCGATGAATCAACAAACTGTTGACGGAGCGATAAGATGCCAAAGGACGAGGACGGTAGAAGCCAGTTCTCATGGAAACGTCGACGCAGCTGGTTGTGCGACTCGGCCGAGCAGCTCCTCGTCACCAGCTTTGTTCCGAGCAGGCCAAGCTCACTCTGCCTCTGTATCTGCGTCGACGATTTCATTCCAATCGTTGATGAATCAGATGGAATACAATGGGTTTCGACTTTGTCCGTTTAATTTCATAGATAACGATGATAACTCGACTTGCTTTATCGACTCAAGTGCAGTACGTTCAGTTCACTGTGACTTGCCCACTCGTAGCTTTTCCCAGCGATAAAGAGGTTTTCCTATTTTTCTTCCCTTTTTTGAAAACCCATTCGAAATGCGTTCACATAACGTGCATTTCAATAACTGTTGCTTGTTCACTTGCAAATGAATAGGTGTTTTCAGAGATTACCTCCATCATCATTTTCAGATGAACTTTTGCAACAACTAGTCTCCATATGGTGTGCACATATACCCCTTGGCTGGATCATAACAAAAATTCTTCACTAGCTGTCATATTTTTGCCCCATATGAATCACATTTTTTCTAAATACATGAAACAGCTGAATTCTCGCTGCTTTTGGTTGCTCTCTATGATTTTGGCACTACTCTTCTTTTTCGTAAAAGTCATGTGATCGTCCTTTTTACTTACACAAGAGTGACGGAGGGCTCGTCTCTATAGTGAATTTGCTAGACTTCGCATTCCGAAGTACTATGCTTTGAATGGTCCACTCCAAACATTTCTAGCAGTACTGTGAAACCTGATCGAAAATCCAGTCATACTGAAAGCTATTTGCTCTTTTCCAATAACGGTGAGAAGAAATAAATGATGTCCGTTCTTAAAAAAGAATCCGGTAGTATTCTTTGTTTATTGCTGTTATTTGTTATGGTTTGTGTTGTTCTTCGTTTCATTCAAAACCGAAGAATGACGCCACTATCTTCGACTTTTTACTACTTGTGTGGGGGCTAATGAGCTTAAACATACAGCTATGCATTCAATCAAGTAAACAGCTACGGTGTATTTATATTTTCATAAGAAATAAACCACTATAAACATCATTCACCCCTTTTTCACGGCTGTCTATGACCTAGTGGAGTAGGGATTCGTGTCGTTATTTTCCTCGAAGGGTGCAACCATCAAGGATTACGTTTGGACGCTGAAGCGTCGTTGAATGGGCGTCTGGACGAACACGGCTGAATTCTCCACCAAACGTTAGTATTTGTTGAATGAGCAATCGGTTTGGCTCGGTTTTTTCCACATTCTAGGGCCGTTTTACGACCACTGAAAATGAGCCAGTCGTGTGGCATTCTATCATCTAAGCCATTTCCTTTTTTAATTTTCCAATCGACTGTCTCAAATTTGAGAATGTATGTGGAAATAAATGTGAAGATCTCTCGCAAGGTTTGAGACTTCTATCCTTTTCCTTTTTTCAATCTCCCACTCCCTCTTCTCTTCTATCTTTCAATCTCTCTTTCTCTTTTTCTCCCTCGCCCTCTGCCTTTCTGCCTCCTTTTCTAACTCGATTTCTGTTTCTATCTCCCTCTATAGTTGGAACTAAGAAGTACACGAAAGTTAGAACTTTGGTGCCATACCAATTTAAACTTTGCTATTTGGAAAAAGCAAAGTCACAATGGGCAGTTCCTTCTTCTCTTAGAAATTTTTTTTTCAGAGAAAGCAACTTTTAAGAATTCGAAAGATACGGTAGTTGATGACATCAGACGATAGATGACCAACTCGTCCTGTACAAAAATAGAACAAACTGCATCATTCCATAGATAAATAGATAGCCTTTTCTACTGTTTAGGGCCAAAAATTAGTTATGAAACAAAACATGTACCAATTCAAACTCGCTTGCCATAGTAGAAAGTTGGCCATAAAGGCCTTTAGTAGAATGTCCAATAAAAAACGAATGCAGATTGGTAAATCTCTCACACCCTCCCACAGGCGACATCCTATGGCAAAGGCCAGTGGACCTGTAGCATTACTATCACAGGGTTCCTCGGAGAATCTACCCTACCACTATTCAATGACATTCATACAGAAGGCAAGAGATCTTTAAGGAACAGTCAGACTTACACACAATCACGTGACCATCATGGATGGCAGCCACGAGGCAACGAAGCGAAAGGAAAAAGTGCTGGAATTTGCACAGTTTCTGATGTTGCGTCATGGAAGTAAAAGAAAAAACTAAAGTCTTTCTAGTCCAGAAATGATTCTTTCGACGAAATACAAATGTTCTCAGACGTGCGATTGTCTACTTCCTCATCTTCTGCTCATATTTTGCACATTCGACTGGAAAAAAGCTCCCTTCGAGAATTTCAGCCTTAATTGGATTTGCTGAGCGAATGATTTTACTGGTCCTGATTATTTGTGCTTCGTACATGAAACGTATTTGATAACGTGGTGATGAAGAGCATTTTGGAGGTTTAGTGTGGAGAAAAGGTATTGTTTCTCGTCAATGATTTATTGTGCCTTCAACGGAATGCCATGGAACTGAACGTGTCGTCGTACGATGGCTGGCCAGGACATGGGCCTGATAGGCACATTCAATGGAGCTTCCGATTCCTACCGCGTCTTCATTTAGCTTCTTGTTTAATCCATCTTCATAGTAAGTTTATGAAAAGTACCAATAATTCAGCGACTATGTGCTACTCTAAATGGCAGTTCTCCCTCAATGGAAGGCACGCTAAGAACGGCTCTAAAGAAGGCGATATTGCAGAAACGTCAGCTTCAATGGAATAAAGGATGAAGTAACCACCTTATGTTTACTCGACAAGAATATCGAGAGCTATTTGATCAATTCCGAGGCTAATAGAAAATTGGCTGAGGAGCCAAACTTTCTTCTTCATAGAAAAAAATATTAATGACTTTTGATTAGTGGGATAGCGCTTTTCGAATTCTATAAAGCACTGAGAAGCGGGCAGCCTCGAATGCAAATCATACGAGTCAGACGATGAATTTCGGCATCTGTCAGCAGAAGGCTTGGCTGTTTTCCTGAATAATCGGAAACAGGGTTCATGCAATGGGTTCATCATGCCGTTTTTTCTCCTCTTTTTTTTGTTTGTCCCATAAGAGCTGCATTCTCTTCATTGAGGCATTTGGAATGATGTTGCCAGTCGTCGTGCAGAAACCTTCCATAGTGTTTCGTACTCCAGAGATGGTCCGATGTTAAATATATTGTGTTTTAGACATGTGCGTTATTTCGGCATGCGGTCAGATCGTTTTTGGCATTGTGATGGTGGCATGTCTCATTCTGACGGCCATTCCCACATTTAATGGGCGTGAGTCCTACAGAATAGTGTAATAATAACAAAGAACTGTCGTCTCAAGAATCCATTAACGTATTTATGGTTTTCAACTATAGTTAGAAACTTTCTAGCAAATATAAAAATCACGTGTATGACGCAATAGCTAGATGTGCAATGCACTACACGGATGATTATTAGTTCAGTGCCGCACCGTTACAAAATAAGCTTTCCATCCCTCCAGAGGTCGGTAATTTAGTATCAGAGTTGACTTGAAGGATAAACTAGGTTCGCACGTTGTTCAGTTATAACAATTCATTGTATATGCCAAGAATGCATTTAATCACCCCCACGATGCTACGAATGGAATTGAATGCACACCATATTTCTAGCAAAAGAACTCCGAGCGCTTTCTGTCCCTAGCAAAAAAGACCAGTGGTCTTGGCATATCTATAGCAGTCTTTGCCTTTTGCCAGGATTTTCCCCATTCCACATTTAATGGTGAATGCCTGAATGACAATCGACTACTGTATATGCCATTTTGCCTCCACTTGGTTCACACATAGCGGACGATTTGCATTGTGTACAATCGCATGTAGCCGAAAATACTGTGCTTTTGAATTGAAAGCGATTACATCTCAACTCAGTGTAGTTTCTTAATCTTAATAATGAACTTTCTTTAACAGAGCTCATATTACGACTGCTGAAGCGATTGAAAAGTCGAAATTACGTAGAACAGGTCAGGGTGGTATCTCCCAACGGTGCTTGCGATTGCGGCGCTTGCGTCAACAATTTTGAAAATATGAATTTAACGCCCAAACTTTCATATATTTTAATTTTAGACAGATTAAATTCAAGGCTAAGTTTCGTAAAACAAATTGTTCATGTACATAATGTGATATAGCAAAACCTATCCTTATAAGACTATCCACTTGTCAACTCCTCGAGTATTCCAATTAGCAAAGAAATTGCATTCAGTTATTAAAAAACAAGCATTAGGTCATATGAGTTAGAACCGATGGTGGAGAATCGCCTGCGTAGGTGCCACTCGGAGCTGCTCGCTCAGTATATCCTCGATGATGGGAACATTTTGAAGGCGTAGGCTTCGATGTTTTTCTCCAGGAACACGGCAGCATAGCACATCATGTCCACAGTGCTAATCTTTTATCATCTACTAATTTCTTAAACCGCTATTGTTTTACGATGGCAACCACGCGTAAGATTCCACACTAAGCGAGAGCAAAGAAGTGAATTTGTGTGCTTTTCCCTTCATAAATCCAGTGTGTCATCGACCCGGAAGAGTCTGAATTTAAAAAACTAGTGATCTAACAGCCTACACTGAAGCTATGCATTTCCGTTTTCATTTCTACGCGTTCTTGCCCTCCCTCCACACAGCCACTAGTAAACTTGTCAGGTCACATTTGAAAAATTTCCTTAGCAACCTGTCTTGTTTAAATAATACTAATATTATTATTATTATTACTATGCTATTTTCGGCATTATTCACTCATACAGAAAAGCGCTGTATTGATAAGAAACAGAGGAGGTCCTGTTGAGTACTGCATGGATAGTGCATGCTGTATAATTAAGCAGCACTCTTGTGTCCACAACAGGCATGTGCATCGCCTGTTCCAATGCATTGTTTTGAGCAGTTGTGAAATCAGGTCTGCTGGTCTTTCAATTTCAGGATGGGAGGATATTTCAAGCCAATCTAGATTGCGATTCGAGCTTCTACCATTTCCTCATAAACCACATTTCACGACGTTTTCTTGGTTGCACCACGGCAGTCCTTCGCCTCTATACTGCTTCGTTCCTGACCACTTGCCGTCACAGTTGGTGTTTCACGTGGAACCAAATTTTTGTGCATTTTCACCTTGAATGTACACGTCATCACTGCCTTGATCTTGTGCTTGGGCAAATGGAATGGAATCCGTCATCCATACTTTGGCATTGGCAAATTAGTACCAAACATGTATGGGAGAATAAAGGTACTGATTTGGCATATTAGTAGGCTAGCGCAAGTCATTTTATAGGCGAGATATGAGTGTCACCCTCCCTACGGTGCTTAATGGAGTCCGATGCACGGACCATCCGTAACGGATTGATCAACCCCTAACGTTTTTGGGCCTTGCTGGTGGAAAATCCACAATGTTATGCTATTGCTCACCTTTTCTCTTCAACTTTGTGCAGTTTACTAGCAGTCGGTACTCACTGCCAATTGAAACCGATCTCATAAGCGTGATTTAACGTTATTTCGCAACATTGCATGTTACATATAGCAAACAGGGCAAAGGGGTTCTATTTGCTAAACTAGCACGTATAACTAACGAAGTGGGAAAGCACTGTATGAAAGCTTTACTAATTCCAAAATACATCTGTCACAAATGCTATCCAAGTGAACAGGTAACGCAGCAGTAGTGAGGTTGATCATTATACTGACGACCCAACCTACTTAGGAGCTGGCTCGAATTTGCCCCAGGAGCACCAAGACTCTCGTTTCTCCGGGGTCTGGAAATTGATACCAAATTTGCTAAGGTCACTCTCTCTAATCAACAAGGAAACGCCCTAGCACGGTTGTTTCAAAAGAAAATTGGCTCGACCAGCATGTAATGCCATTTGTGACAAAGACGAAATTCCTTAAGCGGCTGAACCTACAAGCCAATTCGATGAGTTTCGTCGATGGTGGATGCTAGGGAATGAACGAAATGCAAAAAGTACTGGAATCCGCAGTGTGGTATATGTGGTAGCAGGTTACTTAATAATTACGATTGCAATAGTAATAAATGCTGTTTATATTTTACTACATCTGTCCGCTAGGTTAACACCGTAATGCGACCGCTTCTATTGAGGGGATCTGTAATTGCCCTTTACTGGTCAAGTAAAAAGAAGCTAGACATGCACAAATAATAGCTCGTGATAGATAAGACTAACAAAATTCAGTTCTTGTGTTGATTTTAAGTGCTTCATCTTCACTAATTCTCAAAATTTCAGAGCTATTCACATGGAGTTGCTTGAAAGATCTCAAAGACTGCGACCCATTTCAGAAAGTACGTTTGTATGAAACAAAGGACAGATATCTTTGAGAATTCTTAAAAATCGTCAATGCTGTATGTGCAATAATTTTTAAGGTGTTGGGGAAGCATATGTGTTTTAAATAAAAACAAAGTAATAACCTTAAAAGCTACGCAGTGCAGTTCGAATTTGAGGAGCTCTTCCTGTGTGCTCCTTAGGTTTTGAACATTCATTTTTAATTGAAAAACGCTCTAGTAGATTTCGAAGCGCAGGTTATCTTAGCATGTCACATTGACGATAACATTTTCAGGATGAGGATCGAGGCTATATGAAAACAGTGGCTATCTTTATGGGTCTGGCGTTGCTCTTCGAGTTGATATGCATAGTCTGGAACTTCGTTGCCTTGTGAGTTCAAACATGTTCACGGTGAACTGAGCCATGCAGGCTTAATAGATGACACAAAATGATCGGGCAATCGAAAAACCCATTACAGGTCATTCAAGATGAACTTCTTCAATTAAAATAAAGCATGAGAGACTTCCAGACTTCGTTTTCCTTGATTAGCAAAGATGAAGTTGTTACTACAGTATTAATACAGAGTAGCTGACGTTTCGGCGGTTTCGCCTTCTTCATAGCTCGGAAAACTCAAATTAATACGCAATCCATTCAGTAAAGCACCATCATAACCTCAGCAGACAAAACAACACATAGGTGATTAATCGCATAGTGAGCTAATCTAACGTTTGAAGATGCAGAAACCGCTGAAACCAGCTACCGTGTATTAACAAATACTATAGGAAACAGGAAACAGGGCGCGTGTGGCGCAGTGGTTGGAGGCACCACTGCGACACTCCCATGGAATCGATCTCCGCACCCATGGCCCATTAAGCTTTCCATCCCTCAGGGCTCGTCAAATTGGTACCAGACTTGTCTAGGAGGATAGAACTGGCTCGATACATCGGTAGACCACTGCGAGTCATTGTAAAGGCCAGATACGCATTCAACCACCTCCGATGTCACCGAATGAAGTCGAATGCATAGTACATCCCTCAGGGATTGATCAACGCCGAGAGCTTTACTCTTTATCCTTTATGGGAAACACTTCGTATTGGCTCATCAAGGAAAACAGTGAATTATTAATCATCGCCGAGCCTAAGAGAAAGTCAATCTTGGTGACCCACAGACTTTCGCTAACACGATATGGACTTTGTTATTCCAACACGAAGAAATCCTGATTTCTGGATCTCATAAAACCTTTTTTTATTGAGACTTGTACTTTGGACAAGGTGGTAAACAACATTACCTCTAACAGGACACAATGGTGCCACCCAAATGTATCATCGCCATATTATTGCCATCGAAGCAGATATTTTAAAAACCTAAATTCTGCTTTCAGTTTCCAAAAACCAATAAAAAGGAGCGCGGAAAACTCCACTCCATTTCATACGCTACTCATTTTTAACCTTTTCGCTAGTTCCAAATTATTTTTGTGTTTCTCTCTCCTCAGTAGTGAGCTGTGCTTTTATCTAGCAAATAAAATAAAAGAGGTCATGATGTTTTAGCTTTTATCTACTGCTTATTCTTTTTTCATGGAAATATGTGAAATACAACTACAACAATCTTAAAATATAAAACTCCTTAACCCAGGTGGGATTCGCACCCTCGATTTCACTTTAGTGAAGTTACAGAACAAAACATGTAGCTTTCCCAATTTTTTTCTTCTTCTTTGCTTTAACAGGAAGGAGGATTGTCCACATTTGTGAGCACTCTTTTGGCAGCTGCTTCATACTATCCACTTTTCGCAATATTAACCTTTTATCTTCTGCTTACTATAATTTTTTACGACAGAGTATGAATTACAACCCCAACGATTCACAAAACTTGGACTTCGCCAGATCGAACCACGATTTCCCTACATACTGCACCATGGGGGCCCACGCTCTGCGCTGAGGGAAACCGTGGTTCGATCTGGTCCGGGGTCCACGTTTTGCGAATATCTCAGCCTCGCTGAAGTTATCCACTTTTCATTGTGGAAATAAAACTTGAAAATCTCGTCTATTTCTTACCAACTCTGTTGAATAGTAGTGATTACAGATCCGCCGCAATACATACTAGGTTGCTGGTTCGATGTCGCGCCTATGCTCACCGAGCCTCTCATCTCTCCGCGGTTGACAAATTGGTACCAGACTTTTCTGGGAGGATAACTGCTCAGGCGTGGTACATTTGTAGGCCACCGCGAGTTATTGTATAGAGCAGATAGATATTCATTCAATCACCTTTAACGATATTTAGTGAAGTCGTATGCATAACGCATTCACCATTGCCGAACGCTTTATTCTTTATCCACCATCCCTCGCTCTGTTCTTTAAGGACATGTAGGATATAGTGCGAAGAACCTTTTTTCTATTTCGGTGCATCATATGTAAGTCATACTTAATCGACGACGACGACATTCCCTTGTCCCCCATAGAGTAAGCCACACGTAACATGGTGGTCAAAGTTTCCCAAAGGTGATGGCCACCCTTTTTGCCATACTTTTTGTCCAACAGTACCTTTTTCAATGTATGTATTTTAATAATATTTTACGTGTTTTTTATTTTACCCTTCATTTTGTTCTTTCGCGTCTCAGTATTTTTTAGTAAACTAATACTTGTACCTCTTGTGCGCGATAGAAAAGGGTCGCCACCATTCAATCACTGTGATATCTGGCTATGGAGGACCATTTTCCAGCACGCACAAGAATATTTTAGTGTTTTTTTCCAAATTTCAAGTTTTTTGACGGTGACTAATGCTGTCATCGCCTATCGCCGATGCTTCATGCAAGTGACTGGAAAGGAAAGAACAATCAATCACTGGTCCACAGTTGATTTTTATGGACCTGAACCATGTCGGCGATAGGGGAATTGAACTCCATTTTTGCTCGATCACTCACAGCAAGTGAAAATTAAGAGACGAAGACGCTAGTGCACGAGGGATCTCTTATGGTTCTCGTCTAGCGACGTGAAGAAAGTGAATTGGAGGTTGTCAAACAGTGCGGTGCTTAATGACCCTCGGATTTTCGACGACCGTGCATTTAATGTGTATGAACGGCTTTTTTTCTACTCGTTGCATAGAACCAATATATTTTCTGTGAATTACTTGTGGCTGATAGCTGAGGTGGAATAGGTACTTGTGGGAGGGACGACAAGATACGAACTAAAGAAGGTTATCTATTCCTAATATTCTTCCAATTCAAAATCAATAATCTTCGTGACGCCGGCTCTGCTAAATTTAATTGCACACAAGGCTTATAAGATTTATTTTGAGAAAGCTATCAACTAAATGCAAAATGTATGGCAAAACATTTGGTGTGGCAAAGCAAACAATTAGAAAAAAATAACTTATATATGACTCATCTCGGCCAAAGTGCTCATCGTGTGAGTTATGAAGATATAAATAATTCGTGCGGACGCTATTGGTGCAATCAAACTTCACTCATGATCACACATGGGCTAGAATAAATCGATAACCTCGTTCGGTTAAAGAAAAAAGCTGCAAGTCCATGCAATGGGGAAAAGTCTTGAAGTATCGCAAATTTTCTGCTGTTTTATCATATTATTGCATATAATCATCAATAGAATAGTATTACTTTACTATTTGATGCACGATTGACCGTCCGACAAGTACTGTAACCACAGCAAGCTCTCCATTCGTGCTTTTAACACCTGCACATTTGGTCGCTGTGCTTCACTTCGCAGAGGAATATGAGGAATATCGTCATTTTTCACAAGTAGCTTATTTTCTGCTGTTTAGTGAATGTCTTATATACAAGCGGACAATAAATTATAAAGAATAAAGCTCTCGGTGTTGACCAACCCCTCAGCGATTCGCCATGCATTAAAGTTCATTAAGCATCGTTGGAGGTGACCGAATGCATATCTAGCTTTTACAATGACTTGCAGTGGCCTAACAATGTGTCGAGCCAGTGTTGTTACCCTCCTAGACAAGTTTGGTGCCAATTTGCCAACCCCGGAGGAGGGATGGCTTGGTGGGCCATGAGAGCAGGGATAGATTCCGTGTGTTTGTCGCAGTGGCGCCTACAACCACTGTGCCACACTCGCACCTTTTACCGCATAATACGTCAAACAATTTCGGAAAAAGCTTATTTTTCATCTATGATGGGCGGAGCTGGCTCGGGTCTTCACACGTTACTTGTCTGAATGCAATGTCTCCACTTATTGGAAGGCCAACATGACCGTGTTATTGTTCAAGAAGGGTGACCTCCACGTATTTAGGCAACTATCGCCCAATCCGCTTGCTGTCTGCCATCTACAAACTTCCCACTCAAGTCGTCCCAAACATGACTGATAGAACACTGGACGAAAGACAGCCATGTGAGCAAGCAAAGTTTCGAGAAGGAGTTAGTACGATGGACCACATTCACACGACAAGAAAGCTCATTAAAATATCGCCGGAGTACAAAAGAACGCTCTGTCTCATATTCATCGATTTAAAGAAGGCTTTTGACTCAGATGAGATAAAAGCAGTCATGTAAGCCCTGGTCAATCAGGGGTTCCCACTCAGCACATAAATATTTTTCGTGCGCTGTATAAAATTTCACTACAAAGATATCACCATTCTACAACGACATTAACGTTGCCGCTAAAAGAGGGATTAGGCAAGACGACACCATCTCGCCAAAATTGTTTGCTGCCACCCTCGAGAACCTCATGCGAACATTGGAGTGGGACAATGTGGGAGTGAGAATCGATGGTCGGCAATTACACCATCTTTGCCTTGCTGATGACATCGTCCTTATAACACCAAACATTAGCCAAGCGGAACGTATGCTTGCCGGCTTTAATAAAGCCTGTGGAACGATTGGTCTTAGACTAAATCCCACAAAAACGATCATGAAGAACGGATTGGTTTCGTTTGCCCCATTCACGCTCAAAGGAACGAATATCTCCGAATGCTCCAGTTATGTCTATCTAGGTCGGGAAATCAACATGATGAACGACTTGGCTCCAGAGCTGAGTAGAAGGCTAAGAGCGGCTTGGGGAGCTTTTAAGAGGATCGAGGATGTAGTGAAGAGAACAAAGAACACCCGACTCCGTGCCCACCTTTTCGACTCAACGGTTCTCCCTACTCTAACATATGCGTCAGAAACCTGGTCACTGCGTAAGCAGGATGAAAGACGACTTAGCGTTATCCAGCGCGCAGCCGAAAGGACGATGCTAGGAGTATCCCGTTTCACATAAATAAGGGAAGAGATCCGTAGCTCCGACCTGCTTTAACGAACAAAAATCAAAGATTTCGCTCTGTACACCAACCAGTCAAAGATAAGGTGGGCCGGACAGAATGACAACCGATCTGATGGTCAGAATTCTTCACGAACAATTTAGAACAAAGATATGATGCTTAACGAGTTCGTTGAGCGAGCAGAACCCATTGAACCCACTCAACGCACCAGAACTATTGCACCCGAAAGGGAAAAACGGAAAGTTTACTAACGCCCACTCGAGTAACTCCACGATCAACGAGACTACAGGTGATACAGGTGTGATGGGCGACCATAAGAACTTTTGATGTATTTACACCATATCCACACTATTGCCGATTATCCGGGAGTTACTTGTTGATCTGGTGCATCGCAAACAGGAATTGCATCCTAGCAGACTGCTTCATTCTTAATTCAAGAACCATCTTGACCACCATATGTTAATTGAGGATGAGTCAACTGACATAGCAACTAAAATAAATAATCGAAATCTATCGAACGAAGGAGTCCAAAACTATCTCATATCTGCTTTCACCTTGCAATCTTTTCACCATCGACTAAGATGCGCATCAGAAATTCTCATTTGTCCGACTTTCTCAGTGTGTGCTGCTCGCACAACGGTCTCGATGAGGATGAACACTCCTAACACGATAGCTTTTACCGTTTTGACAATACGGGAACTAGGAGTTTCCTCCGTTCGTTGCTTTAAAATATCTTGAATCTTAGCATGGCTTTCTAGCAGATATATCAGGCTTCTCATCATTGATGATCGTATCTGGTAGATAACACTGGATCTATTATATATAATAATTGAGTTTTTGATCTTTTTGGCTAGTTGTTTTTTCTTTTTTGACAGAATTTCAGTAATGAAAATGCTTCCAGTTGTACTTGTTGCTGCAAAAAGTACATTATTCATCCACTTACTTTTCTGTCGTTCATCACCTCTGCGCTCCTTCTCGGCTCTGTCACTGTCTATGCAAAGAATAACAAAGGACATTTAGGTAAGACACTACGATCGTCGAGAGTAAGCCTTTGTCTCGCTGGCAACTAATCAAGGAAATTTCAGGTTCAAATTGCTTTGTTTAGTGTAAATTTGAGAGATTTGCTCCATAAACCCATTCAAAGAGAAAAAGTTGAGTTTTTGATCTTTTTGGCTAGTTGTTTTTTCTTTTTTGACAGAATTTCAGTAATGAAAATGCTTCCAGTTGTACTTGTTGCTGCAAAAAGTACATTATTCATCCACTTACTTTTCTGTCGTTCATCACCTCTGCGCTCCTTCTCGGCTCTGTCACTGTCTATGCAAAGAATAACAAAGGACATTTAGGTAAGACACTACGATCGTCGAGAGTAAGCCTTTGTCTCGCTGGCAACTAATCAAGGAAATTTCAGGTTCAAATTGCTTTGTTTAGTGTAAATTTGAGAGATTTGCTCCATAAACCCATTCAAAGAGTAAAACCGCCTCATTCAGAGGTCGAGTTGCGAGGGAGTCGCGGAAGCGCAAGCGGAATATTTCAGTGCTAAAGTTTCGTTCAGTCATAGCTGTACTCCGTACGCGGAAAGGGCAATGAATATGGATGCCGTGCAGTACACGTTCGTTGGTTCGGTGATGCTTGAGCCCATTCAAGTCTGCCATCTCTTCGGACAAACTAGCAAAGCCATCCTAGAATTCCAGAAAGAATCAACTCGACCAGAATTCAACGATTTTCATTTTGAAGAGAAGGATCTCAAACGGCAGCCAAACCCACACGAAAATCACAAGACGCTCTCAACGAAAGATGCGGGAAAACGGACTGAATGGAAGAAAATGCAGCAATTTGGACAGTGTGCAAAATCGCCTTGTAAGCACAAACAATTAAATAGTAGTGGTCAACGTTTTATCTAATAATCAAGCTTAAATTAGTAAGATTTCATCGGAGCGACTAGAAAATAGCGTTACTGAATGATTGAATTTTTCAGGTGACAAGTTCACTCACAAGGATCAGTTCGGCTATTCGTTTTGGTCATCCGTGGCCGCCCTGGCACTCGCTGTTGTCGATACGGTAGTAGCCAGTGTGACTGTCTGTATGGGACGCCATTGTCTCTGAACAGCATTTCACTCGAATTCTGGCCATCTTCATTTCTTCTGGACTTCTGCCGGTGCAGACGATAATTTTAAATAGTATATGTTTTTTTATCTTTGTATCGATGCATACCTTTTTGTGGAGATGTAGTGGTTCTGGGAAAACTGGCCCTTGCTCGAAATTCCTACGATTCACATACAACAACCGAGAAAATCGGTGGAGATTTGTAACATTGCAAATTTTTTAGTACTGTTTACGTTACAACATAGTCAACACTTACGATTTATCATGGCGATTAGCCAATTCGAACACAAATCCTGTAATCCATGCTGATGCGCAGATTCGAGTTAGGTGCAGTCAGTATGGGAACAACCTAAGCATTCAATACTAACCCGATCTGTTCCCACACCATCACGTGGTTCTATGGTGCCTTGACATTTACGTCAGCTTTTGGCTTCCAGAGCATTTTTTTGGAAAGAAAATGTTACCATGTTATTGCATTACAAGTCATCAAATACATACTAGCGCATTCTGTAATCAAAATTCGGAGGAAATATCCTGTCCGTTTCTACCTATCCTTGTCGTTATTTCGAAATGTTTCCACTTTCGCAGATTTTAAAGGTCAAACTAGACATGTGGCCAATGTCCACATGGTCGATTACACCATCATTCCACTATATTCATAAACGATTGACTTCGATGCTGTGAATGAAATGACATCGAATGGATTACCTCTTCTACCACCTGTGATTGTATTTATACGGAATAAATTTTTAGGAAAATAGAATAAAAGTACTTTATTTCGTGAAGGTTCTCATTTAAAGCTTGGATTTTTTTTTTACATTGTCCTTGGTCGATCGTTGACCAGTCACTCGATCCGGTACCTGTTGTTCGGAAGGAATTTGACTCGAAAGACAGCAAACATTCCTGAAATACAAAAGACTGATGACGATATTCCCTAAATATCTGAGAACACTCTGTTCATTAGTATGTTGAGATTCTGAATGAAATCATGAAAAGCTCGGAAAGCAATCATTTTGTGATTGATAGAAAAACAGAGATCTTCAAGCCGCAATTTAATCCGCACTCGAATTCGCCGATGAGAGTTAGAATCAAGTAAGAAAGTATTTATGTCCATACGACATGCGGGAAGAGTTAGTTATCTACGCATATAAGGACGTCCACTGTAATCACGTAAATAAAACAGCTTATTTCCAGGAAAGAACCTCGCAAAGTGCCTAGTGGTTATAGACTTAGGGAGATATATTTGCTTGAAAGTCGCCGCTTTGGAAGTGCAGTCATCACTACTTTTATCGACAACACAACATTGAAAGCAGTGAATTAGTATTAATGATTACGTTAGAGTATTTTTAGTATCAACAACAGAAATGGTCCTTTTACCAGTTCTCTTTCCTTTTGTACTTATCGGAAGCCTTCTTTGAATCGATTAAAGCTTCAACACCCACAGTATTATAGACATAGCACACTGTCAGAGGTTCATAAAGTGTTAACAAAATGGTAAGAATAGGTAAGGTCGCTGCAAATAGCTTTGCAGTTAAATATGCATCTAATTGCCTTTACAATACCTAATCATCATCAATCACCTCCTAACAGTTTACCGCCTCATCGTGGCTGGGAGGTGTTACTGCGTGTCAGACTGCGATGCACAGCGGGTGATTCTTCATTCACTGGCAGGATCTCTCAAGCTGGGAAGGAGTCCGGCGTTTCCATCAGGAAGTCTGGCTAAGAGTAAACCAATACCAGAATCCACCACCGTCTTGGTATCGAAGTCGCATGGTGGTAAATCTCCCTCTGATCCACAATGGCTGCGACTGCCTGTGGTGGAGAAGACCTGGGGCAGACTTTGGCCAGGCTGGCCTCGGGGCTGGCTAAGAGTAAACCGATACCAGAATCCACCACCGTCTTGGTATCAAAGTCGCATGGTGGTAAATCTCCCTCTGATCCACAAGGGCTGCGACTGCCTGTGTTGGAGAAGACCTGGGGCAGACTTTGGCCAGGCTAGCCTCGGGACTCCAGTGAACCATAATGGCTTAACTAGCAAATCTCCGAAAAATGGAGATTATGCTGGGGCCCGCACAACCAGTGAGGATGTGCCATCCGAGTATCAAGTATCAAGTAATCATCATCAATGCATGACGTAGGTTTTAAGGGACAGACCGATGATGAACATTTTACATTAAATGCCATGTTTAACATCTATTATCCTTTATGTAAGTAACGTTACTATGCGGTCAGGGTTATCGAACGAGCTGTCTAGAAGGCAATGTTACGACATCACTTTTTAAGCCATCGTAAAGCCATCTGCAGTCCCAACGGTCTTCCGCAATCATAGATTACGGGCTCTGTCACAGTCCGAAGATCTTGAAAACTAAGTGATTTAAGTAATTAATATGTTTTTATACTTTCTACTTTTGTTTAGCAAACACGAGGTGTTATTTTATTTTCTAATTACGTACAAGCTGACGTTTAGGAGAATTTCGCCATCCTCAGAGCCTGGAAAAGTCAAGTTGACTGCAATCTATTGGGTCAAACACCTCCATAACCAAACAGAGAAATGCTGAACCAAAATTTCAATCACATTAAACACAGAAACTTTGCGCAATAACCGCTTTCTGTGAATCTTCCACTGAATATGTTACGTGGAGACCAACCGCACAGAGCTCACATGGAATCGTAATCTGCCAATCTCGTCAGAATAACAGGCTTATATACTGCCCAATATCACACATGGTAATGAAGCATTCTTCCCTGCAGTTCATTATCGGAATTCTAGAAATAATCCAGAACGCCACAAGAGTTCTGCGCGCTTGTGTTCTCGATTCCTACGTGAGGATCGTGACCCGTACTTCAAAGTCCTAACCGTTATGTCTCTGGGTCCTATGCGTGCCTAGGGAGTATTTGGTTTACGTTTACCGACTGTTTTTTTTTATGCAAACACGGAGTGTTCTA